>JAHKKF010504933.1:0-14171 GCA_019740295.1 Labeo calbasu
CAACGGCAAAATGAGTCCTATTTTAGAGTTACTACGTTTTTTTTTTTTTTTTTTACTAATGATTATTTTCCTCCTTTTTTGCATTTATAATTTGGTCATTTTTGGAAGATGTTCTTAATTTTACGATAATTTGAAGATGCAAACACACACACACATATTATTATTATTATTATTATTATTATTATTATTTTTATTTTTTTTTTAATTTACAAAAAATTGTGCAATTTTTTTTATATATATATATATATATATATATATAATGGTATGTTGTTTTTTTTTAATTATTACATTATTATTTGGTCATTTTTGGAAAGAGGTGTTCTTAATTTTACAATAATGTGAAGATGTAAAAAAAAATTGACAACAGTCCTTTGTAATAGGGTGGAATATGTTCCAGTCAAATTTTCACCAAACAGACACTTCATTTCATGTTTTTAAATACAACTCATAATAGCCATACATTGCAGGAGACACTAGTTTGACCTCAGATGGTTTCTCCAGAGAAGGGAATGGATGTTTATGGACCGCATGTTAGCATGTGGACTAATATGTGTACATTTGAACAAAACTGGACGTAAAACACTCACGTTTTATTTTTTTCTCTCGTCAGTAGTCATATCAGTCACAACACTCTGCAGGAATGTAACTTATTGTAATTAGTCCTTTTTGATCTACTTACATCAGTGTTTATTTTACACCATCACCATCATTTTCCTTTTTATTGTGTTTTTAAGCATTTTAGTTAAAAGTAGACAATGCACTGTTATGTCTTTATAAAGGAATTGTAAGTTGCACAAGTCCTATGTAATTCATTGGATATGTTTGATAAAGTCAGGGGTTCGTTTATGGAACCGCGACGTCAACGCTGCGTTGACCTAAAAGAGTCTGTTTTGTAAAATACTATTGATTTGTTCATGACTATTTATTTTACGGAAATTTAGTTGAGAAATAGGACTTTGTGCGTGTGTTTTTGTAAAATGCTTTTCAGTGCATATCGGTCTGTTTATATTTAGGTTTGTTTGTTTTTTGTTGTTATAAAATGGCTACAGTACTATGAATTGTACCAGTAAAGAATTTTAATTTTGAGGATATTTGTAGTAGTATTTGCTTTTTTTTTTAATTAAAATGTGGATTTAAAATCGAGTGGTTAAAATAAGTTCACCTGAAGTCATAGAAGTTTGGAATTGCCTGATGGTAAGTATTATCAGTGATTAGCTGTAGATAATTTTTTGTATGATAATTGTTTAATGAGGTCATATAGCCTTAATAAATGATTAATTGGCAGAATACAGAAAGTTAGAGAGAATCCCTCTTATAGAGTCCCTCTAAATCGGACTCCCAGGAATGAGTTATTTTTAAAACAATTTTATGTAATAAAGTTGCATTTTTTTTATATTGTATATAATATTTTACTTTTTTCAGTCCAAGTAACGAAAAATGTTTTGTATGGTTTCAGCTTCAGTTTCATTAAAAAGAGGCGTTTCCTCGGAGTAAGCAAGGCAAAATACTAAACACGAAAAAAAATTGTAGTATAAAAATAGAACAATGCAAATATTACATAACATTGAAAAGTGTATAAATCACTCGTTTTTCTAAAGAAACATTGTCCAACAGCGACACCAGCAGGTAAAGTTACAGCGGGAGAGGAATGAATGGAGGAAAGTCACGTGAGAGGAGCCGATGCCTCCATCGATGATATGATTGGATGTGACTGGTTTTGATCGGCTGTGATTGGTTCATGCGATAAATCCCGCCTCTTGTGTTTGTGCGCGTTCGCGAATCGCTCTGAATGAACAATATAATGGCGTTAATGGGAAGACTAATTTTAAAAAGTAAGCAAACAACGCACACATTTAGATTTAACCACTTCGTTACGTCAAAAGACTTAAAATGGCCCGGAAACATGATTTGTGGGAGCTTTTTTAGCGAGTAATCAGCTTGGTGAAATTTAAAATAAATCTCAGTGTCTGTGACCAACATTTACCGAGCTTTAATGACTGATAATAAACCGAAATATTCAAAAATAGTTAAAAGTTAACTATTACAAACAATAGCAGAACATAAGTTCACAAAATAAAATATATTGTTTAAATTGAATAGAACAGAATATTGACTGCTTTGTTAATGTAAAAATATAAAATAAATGTATTTTTTTTAATTACCCAGAAAATGTGAGTGGGCCATAATGTACATTTGATTAAAAAAGCTTGCAGCTGAAGTCAAAAGTTTACATACACCTTGCAGAATCTGCAAAATATTATTTTACCAAAATAAGACGGATCCGTATTTAGTACTGACCTGAATAAGATATTTCACATAAAAGACATTTACATATAGTCCACATAAGAGAAAATAAGTTACATTTATGGAAATGACTCTGTTCAAAAGTTTACATGCGCTTGATTCTTAATACGGTGTTGTTACCTGAATGATCCACAGCTGTGTTTTATTTTTTTAGTAATAGTTGTTCATGAGCCCTGTGTTTGTCCAGAACAGCCTGCTGTTCTCCAGAAAAATCCTTCAGGTCTCACAAATTATTTTTGTGTATTTGAACCTTTTCCAACAATGACTGTATGTTTCTGAGATTCATATTTTCACACTGAGGACAACTGAGGGACTCATATGCAACTATTACAGAAGGTTCAAATGCTCACTGTTGCTCCAGAAGGAAACACAATGCATTAAGAAAACTTCTGAACAGAATAAAAATGTGTACATTTTTCTTATTTTGCCTAAATATCATATTTTTCTCATTTAGTACTGCCCTCTTTAGAATCTACAGAAGATACTTACATGTGTCCCAGAAGGCAAAATAAGTTAAATTTACCCTGATCTTCAAATGAAAAAAAGTTTTCACCCCCCGGCTCTTAATGCATTGTGTTTCCTTCTGGAGCAACAGTGAGCGTTTAAACCTTCTGTAATAGTTGCATATGAGTCCCTCAGTTGTCCTCAGTGTGAAAAGATGGATCTCAAAATCATACAGTCAGTTGGAAAGGGTTCAAATACACAAAAATGCTGAAAAACCAAAGAATTTGTGGGACCTGAAGGATTTTTCTGAAGAACAGTGGGCAGTTTAACTGTTCAGGACAAACAAGGGACTCATGAACTACTATCACTAAACAAAAACAGATGTGGACTTTTGAACGGGGTCATTTTTCTAAATCCAACTATTATTTTCTCTTGTGGACTATATGTAAACGTATTTTATGTGAAATATCTTATTCAGGGCAGTGCTAAATAAACATGCCTTTTGTATGATCCCTCTTATTTTGGTAAAATAATTAACATTTTGCAGATTCTGCAACTTGTATGTAAACTTTTTACTTCAACTGTATACATGTATTTAATTCAACTTTGTTTATATATATAAAACTGACGGCTTTATTAATTGAGCGCGTCTAATGAAACGTAATCAGTCTACAGTAGTGCCAGTCATGTGACTTGCTCCTTTCGCGGTAGTTCTTCTTTTCCGCCACTAGAGTGCAGCACAACCAGGCTGCTGTTGTCCTCAATGTGCGTGTTTGCCCTATTTGTGGGTTGTGACCTGAAATGTTCTCAAATTCACATTATTTATTAATATTTCATGCGAAGTTGCGCATGGGACTGTACTATAAACGCCAAATACTTTCTCTCTTCTGGTCATGCACCTTTCTTCCCCGTTCATTCAACGGTAACGTGCTGAGGTGAACTTGCTAGTTGTCCATATGCATACAGGATTGTTGTTGACTTGCAAGATGACAATTATAGTGTTACGGCCCAATAATTAACGCTTCGATCTCTCTCCAGAAGTTTTTTTACTTCCTTTTTACATAAGTATTTATGGACTAAACAAACATTTTTTTAGAATATTTAATCACCGCGCCAAATAATTTGAGAGCACACCAAAATGCCGCCTTCGTGTTTTCCATTATAATAAGTATGTCGATAAACCATGAGTGCTATAACTGTGTAGTTTTTTTATTTAATTTCTAATTTTTGTATGTGTGTGTGTGGGCCTATCACGAAAACTTCCATGTCTTGTTTTAAACTATTATGTATATAACTTACTTGATTTAAAAAATAATGGAGTTCGTGCAGCCAAATTCGAATTTAAAACGCCGCGAAAAAAGAACATCGACAGATTACGTCTCTGAAATTATTTTTACCTGATATTTAGAACTTTAGAAGGTGTTTTAAATTGCGTCAAATGCCCAAATGGCCTTTAAAATCAATAACTGTATAATTCAAACAGTGTTTAGGGTATTTTACACATGGTAAAAGTCACTGTCGGTTTTTATTGTTAAAGCCGTTGTTTACACACACACACATATATATTCATGAGGGACCCAGAAGCCTCTTTTTTCGTTGTGCGACCCAAAAGCATCGCTGCCAGGGCTCTGGCTACTTTTCTTTGCGCATTTGTGTTGTAGCTGTTAATGGGCGGTCTTATTCCACGCCACGCAGTTTCTCAGTGGACAGCGGCACCAGTTGCGTCTCTCTCTCTCCGTGGGCAGAATGTCTCATGGAGGAGTTTTGGATGCGTCTGTGAACATCCACAGGTAGTTAGGCTACACAGTCTGTTTTCGCCGGCACCACTTTTGCATTTTTCTTGCAAGAAGCATATAATCGATTTTGAGACGATTCTTTTGCTTTTTGTCTTGTGTAACTACTGCACTGAGCCGGGTACTTGCATGCACATTTTTGTAAATACACAACGGAGTGTGCAGTAACCTATATACAGTAGAACCGACAACGATGCTTGTTTGTAAACATTTGCAGATGCGTTTTCCTTAAGTTTTTTGAAAGAAAAACTAAAATAGCGCTTGGATTGTATTGCAAGTTTGGATGTGAATGCAAAAGCGGAATACAATGGCAAGCGATTTGAAGCCTCGGTTGTGTGTGATGAAGAAAGGAGAGAACGGCTATGGGTTTCATCTGCACGGAGAGAAAGGAAAAACCGGACAGTACATACGGAAAGTGGAACGCGCGTCCCCGGCAGAGGCATCGGGACTGCGCGCGGGTGACCGTGTGGTAGAGGTGAACGGCGAGAACGTGGAGAGAGAGACACACCATCAGGTACATCACACCTGTGCTGATCTCACATATTCCACCCTCATAACAGTTCATGTTACACTGGCTGTGATGCATGTTTGCATTATGTAATTTTACAGTAGTCTAAACTAATACTAACACCAGTGTGTAAAAATGCTCTGTAAGGTAATTGAACATTTAATACATGTGGTTAATTTGTTGTATACTAACGTTTGAAAGTTTGGGATCAGTAAGAGTTTAAAAAATTAATTAATTAATAGTTTAATTTAGCAGGGATGCATTACATTGATCAAACGTAACACTAAAGGCATTCATAATATTACAAAAGATTTGTTTTTCAAATAAATAAACTTTCTATTCATCACAGTGTCTCAGTTTCCACAAAAATATTAAACGGCACAATTGTCTTCAACATTAATAATCGTAAGACATTTTTGTTGGGCAGCAAATTAGCATCTCCTAATGATTTCTGAAGGATCATGTGACACTGAAGTCTGGAGTAATGATGCTGAAAATTCAGCTTGGCATCACAGGTTTTGTTCTAGCGTACGTGTAATGTTTGAAATGAGTTTTGTTTAAAAGTATTAATTGTGACTATGTATGAATATCCATATAAAACTAAAATTTAATGCAGAAGATGATACTGAAGGGGAAAAAGCCTTAATAAAAACTCCCTCAGCAGTGTTTAAAGCATCCCAGGGTGCCCTTTATGGACTTGGTTGATGAATGTCAAGACTGATCATAGCTGTAATCTAGACACAGAAGAAGCTTGTATTTAAGGTTTTTATTTGTGTTTTGGTGTTACTTCTGTGTTACTTCATAGTTTAAATGACTACTGTTATTCAGAATTTATAAAGACAGATATTGGAATGTGCCGGTGTGTCCAAACTTTTGACTGGTAGTGTGTATATACAGTACAGGTCTGTATAAACAACAGAGAGTGTCTTTGAAACATTTGACATTGTTTATTTGAGGTAAGAAGGTTTTGGCTTTGGAAATGACCTATGGAACTTATTGAAGCCCTTTACATCTCGCAATTCCACATTTACATCTCACAGTTCCGAGTTTACATCCTGCAATTCCGAGTTTACATCTCAAAATTGCAAGTTTATGTCTCTCAATTCTGACTTTTTTCTCACAATTCTGAGTTTACATCTCACAATTCCGAGTTTACATTTCGCAATTCTGGCTTTTTTTCCCCACAATTCCGAGTTTACATCTCGCAATTCTGACTTTTTCCCCACAATTCTGAGTTTACATCTCGCAATTCTGACTTTTTCCCCACAATTCTGAGTTTACATCTCGCAATTCTGAGTTTACATCTCGCAATTTTGAGTTTACACCTCGCAATTCCGAGTTTACATCTCGCAATTCCAAGTTTACATATCACAATTCCAAGTTTATATCTCAAAATGGCAAGTTTACATCTCTAAATTCTGACTTTTTTCTCACAAGTCTGACTTTTTTCCTCACAATTCTGAGTTTATATCTCACAATTCTGAGTTTACATTTCGCAATTCCAAGTTTACATCTCGCAATTCCGAGTTTACATATCGCAATTCTGAGTTTACATATCGCAATTCCGAATTTACATATCACAATTCCAAGTTTATATCTCAAAATGGCAAGTTTACGTCTCTCTATTCGGACTATTTTCTCACAATTCTGAGTTTACATCTCACAATTCCGAGGTTACATTTCGCAATTCTGACTTTTTTCCCACAATTCCGAGTTTACATCTTGCAATTCTGACATTTTCCCCACAATTCTGAGTTTACATCTCAGAATTCCGAGTTTACATTTCGCAATTCTGACTTTTTTCCCACAATTCCGAGTTTACATCTTGCAATTCTGACATTTTCCCCACAATTCTGAGTTTACATCTCACAATTCCGAGTTTACATCTCGCAGTTCTGACTTTTTCTCGCAATTACGAGTTTACATCTCACAATTCTGACTTTTTTCCCACAATTTTGACATTTTTCTCACAATTCCAAGTATACATCTCACAATTCAGAGTTTAAATCTCACAATTCTGACGTTCTTTCCCACAATTCTAGGTTTATGTCATAAAAAGTCGCAATTACCTTTTTTTCCAGAGTTTTTGCTTTTATTAAGATAGGACAGTGTGGAGTAGACGTAAGTGAAGTAGGAGAAAGAGGGGGGTGGATCACGAACAGTCCGATTTGAACTCGAGACGCCCGTAACGCAATAACGTAATATGTTGGCACAATGTCCACTAGGCTATCGGCATATGACACCTTTTTTTTATTTAGTATGAAACAAAAAAACAGAATTGTGATTTAAACTCAGAATTCAGAGGAAAAAAGTTCCTCGTAAAAAAATCGTGACATGTACACTTAAAATCCTGAGAAAAAAGTAAGAATTGTTAGATATAATTATTACTTTTTGAAAAGCAGAAACAAGCTTCCACAGAAACTTGTGGTGAAACTTTGCCTTGAGTGGAAAACATTCTTGTGAATACACAATGAAATTCCATGCATTTCTTTAGTTGCACTGACACTAATAGAGTGTTGAAGCTTTGACAGCAGCTGGAGACTTTACAGCATTACAGCAGGAGACATATGACCAGATCTGTCTTTCTGCTCAGACGTACTAACATGATGCATATGTTAAAGTCTTGGTATTTTGGCATGTATACATTTCTAGTTTTGACAGGAGGATCACATAACATTGTGTGAATGTGCTGTAAGTGTATTGGAAAGCACATCTCTTAGAGCTCACCCTATAGTTTTGCTTTCTCTTGCGCTCAGGTGGTGCAGCGGATCAAAGCCGTGGAACATGAGACCAGACTGCTGGTGGTCGACCGGGAGACTGACGAGTACTTCCGCAGCTTGCGTCTCACCTGCACGGAGGAAATGGCCATCCGGATGAGCCCTGCAGTTATAGCCCCGTCACCCTCACCATCTACCAGTAAACAGGGCAATGGCTCGGTGTCCAAACGACCTGAGATCTCCAAACCCATCAGGAAACCTCCATCACGAGCTCCTAAGAAGGTATGGATCTATTCACTGCCAGCACTCTTAAAAATGATGGTTCCTTAGGGGCATCAGTAGGGGCTTTCACAACAGAGGAACTTCTTCATAGTTCCTAGAACTATTGGTGGAAGTTCCAGGAATGGAACTATGCGGTGCAAAAGCACCTTATGGTTCCATGAAGAACTTTTAACATCAGTAGAACCTTGCAGTGGAAAAACATTCTTTGGATGATTAAAATGTTCTTCACACTTACATAAAATGGTTCTTTTAAAGTGATAGTTCACCCAAACTGAAAATTTGCTGTTAATTTACTCACCCTCAGACCATCAAAGATGTAGATGATTTTTAGCTGAAACTATGGTCCTTAATGATTTTTAAAATGCAATACAGCAGCCTGTCTTTGAGAATTAAAAAAGCATACCAAAGAACTCAAAATAAATACTCGTGGCTCCTGGCGGTCTTATGAAGCGAAAAAATCGGTCTGTGCAAGAAATTGAACACTATTTACAACATTATTACCTGTAAACTGGAGCTTCAGGAGATTTTTTTTAATCAGTCTGATGAAGCAGTTCACCAAATCGGACTAATCCACCTGAAACAGTTCACGGTTCGAGCAGCTCAGATGTACAAGTCACTCAATCAAAACTTAATTTCAGAGGTCTGACAGTCACTCCGACTCAAAATGAGCCAAAAAAACAGCGTTCATGATCCTATGATGCTGTTTTTTGCAAATGTATTCAATGCTTCAGTTACTCCAGCAGTCAATGAACTGAGGAAACAGCTCTGACTCAGTGTGAAGATCGATGAATTGGTGATATGTGCATGCGTGAACCAAAAACTTGAATGAAGTGGCGAAATGAAAACGTTAATGGTTTCTTGTTGTTTATGTAAAAATGTAAGCTGATGAAGACTAGTTTATTCACTTTATATGCTTTAGACACATAAAACATCCTCGTTTCACATCATTATTGGGTGCTTTAATAGACCAATTCAGTGTTTGCAAACAGTGATGATGGTTTTTGTGGGCAGGGCTTATCTGGTGGCAGAAAATGAAAGTGTTTAAGTAGTCTATGGAAGCCGTGGAATAAAATAATAATAAAAAAAGGTACATTTGAGTTTATATTTCAAAATTCTGACTTTGTTTGTGAAATTCTGAGATTCCGAGTTTATATGCCACACTTCTGGGTGTTTTTACCCAGAATAGACAAACTCATATTCGTTGTGTTAAATCAAGTTATAAAGTCCGAATTCGGAGATATAAACTTGCATTTGCAAGAAATAAAAATTGTGAGATAAAATGTTTAAATAGTATTTCATGGTATAACTGTAGGGCTAGTACAATATGTCCCCTATGAACTGCATATATGAATATTATATATACCAATAGTTTAAATAAAATTTGTGCTTTAAAAGTAGGGTAATCATAGCGGGTTTCAATCCATAGTCTGTCTGCTTAAACATTTGCATTTAGCTTCAAATGGCATCTTTGATGACAGTATTCTATAAAACGATTCTGACATCCAATTCAGTACATTTTTTCTCTTATTGCGTGGATTTTACCTGTTTCACTCCACTTTTTACCAGTGTTTTTCTGCCACCACAATGCGTGCACAGTTGCAGGTGACATAATTGTGATGCCTTTTCCAAATTGATCTATAATGGCGTATTCGTTACGTTGTTGCATGATTAAATAAACTTGCAAAGCGAACTGTTTCATTGAAACAACTGAATAGAATTTCTAATATGAATTAGCTAATAATGTTATAATGTTTAGTTTCTTGCACAGACCAATCGTTTTGCTTCATAAGACCTCTATATGTCATCAGGAGCCATGGTTATTAATTTCGAAGTTCTTGCATTCTGTGTATCACCAAGAAAAATGGTTTCAGCTAAAAATCTTCTTTACTGTTCTCCCCAAGAAAAAAAAGTCCATCTTGGACAGTCTGACAGTGAATAAATGGACAGCAAATTTTCATTTTTGGGAGCGCTATCACTTTAAGAACTATTCGCTTAATGGCTCTTCTATGACATCACTTTTGGAAACTTTTGTTTTAAAAAGTCTAGAACTTTTCAGTTAACCCACGTTGTTGGCTCTTCTCCCTTGACTAATATATATATCAGTGTCACTGCGTCATGAAATACATTGAACATCTGGATGTTCTCGGACAGCTGGCCTGAGTGATGTCATCGGAGTTATATCTAGTTCTTACAGATCCACACAGACGGATTATTTATAGGTTTTTGGTTTGTTTTTCGTATTGTGTCTCAGACAAATAGCAATTTGCCACAATCATAGGTTAATGGGTTAATTTGTTGCGTTTAAAACAATAATGAGTTAAGTAAGTAACTCAGATATGATCTTGTTGGCTCTCTCATGGTTGGTCGGTGTCCAAGATGTGACGCTGTAATTGTTTTGTAGTAAATGTGCTGCTCTGTGTGCATGTTAGATGAGTTTCTCCAGTACATTACTGTTTTCCATGGCTTACTCATTCAGCAAAAATCTGGATTTTGGCCTTTTAAAAGGATAAAAGATTCTGTCCAGGAAAGTCTTCAGTGATTATAACACTATTTATTCCACTTTTTTATTTTTTTGTTTTTTTGTTACAGTTTGCAGTTTTACAGTATGTAGATGGTTGTTAGGATGTTCTGAAGCAGTGTTGTGGGTGGTTGCTAAGTGGTTGTTTATTATCCCAAGTCAAAAGTGCCCACACTAAGTCTCAGATTCAGTTTTTGTTAACCCATTGTAATGTGTTCCAGACAAAACGGCTTAGTCTGATGACATAGAGAAGCACTAGCACATCTCTCCCCAACGAGACACATGGTTTGAGGAATCATGTATGTCTGTAGAACAAACATTTCTGGACAGGTTAATTGCTGAAGTGTATAATGTTAAGGGTCAGGGGTTTGTTTAACCATTAAAAGTGTGGTTTTTAACATCTGCAGGCAAGTGTAGATCACGTTTGAAGATACTGCATTGCAAATAATGCCCACCATTAGTCTGTTAATGCAATATTTGTGCAAGATCTTAAATATTATATTTGTCTTTTCTTCAGCCTAATGCATACATCCAACATCTGCTCTCACTTAAAGCCCACTTTCCAAATGGGTTTGCATAATTCACTGCCGTTTCAACAAGATGGAGTGGAGTGGGAAAGATAGAGCGTGTGAGCGGGTGGGTGTTTCAGCCACATGTGTGTGATAATGTTAAATATGACATTAAAACCGCTAACATCGCAGCAGCCCACTAGGTCAAAACAGAGGGACGTGTTGGAACGGTTTCTGATATCCATCAGAAGAGCTCATCATCAGATACGTTTACACAGAACAACATCTGCAAATCTGAGCCTTCGCTGGTGAAGCGATTCCTTTTTGGCAATCCAATCCAAGATGAATAAAAAAAAGAAGCAACCTTGGACAATAAAATTCGGATGTAGTAAAAATGTCTCATTTCACCTCAAAATCATACATTTTCCTATTGATTTCGGGTGATCTATGATCTAAAGATGCTCTTCAATATTTGGTGTTTCAATAACTTGTATATGTTTTTTGTGTTGTGCTATGGTGTGTTGGACATTAAAAAGTTCTTAATGTTCCATTTTAGAACCTTCAGATCAATGTTTTGGATTCTGTGTTCTTCTAAGAACAGAACTGGAGAATAGAATGTTTAACATGTTCTCATCAAGCCTGTTTTGGTTCTAATTCCAGCATTTGTTTTCATACATTCAGATAAGCTTAGAGTTTAACTATCGAACTGAATTGTGTAGAAGGATATTTTCCAAGAGAACCTCCTTCTTCAAAGGACATGGAAATGTTCTCCTCCAAAACGTATAATAATAATAATAGTCTTTGGATTTGGTGACTGGAAAAGCCATATCCTGGTGTTCCAAAACCACTCTAATTGTGTTTAGCCATGTGGGATGTCTTCCTATACAGTGGCCTCATATTGGCTGATATTATTTCACATACAGACCTATCGTTAGACTTGATGATTCCCCTTGGTGTTTAACAGTTGCTTGTACTGAAACCATGCATTGACTTTCTCCAGACGTCGGACTGTAGGAAAGTGATGACTCATGAAACCATACTTCCGTCAGACCATTGCTCAGGGTTCCAGGTTTGGTGCCTCTAACACAAATTATCCATCTTTGTGTGTTGGTCTTGGATACAAGAGGTTTTGGAATAGTCGCACTGCCATGAAGTTTGTCTTGTGAAACTCTCCATTTACAGAGTCATAAGTAATTCGGATCTGGGGTTGTTTTTGAGGCTCTTATTTTGTAGTATTCATTAACTATCATTTTTCACTTTTAGTTTTTGTTCATAACCTACATGGTCGTTCAAAAACTTTGGTTTTGGTATGATTTTATGCCTTTAAAAGACGTCTCGTGCACCAATCAAGGCTGCATTTATTTGATCAAAAATACAGTAAAAACTAATATTTTAAAATATTATTACAATTTAAAAATTTGATTTCTATTTGAATATACTTCAAAATATTTTATATTTAATATATATTTATTTAATATTTATATTTATAATTTATTTCTGTGATGCAAAGCTGAATTTTCAGCATAATTTCTCAAGTCTTCAGTGTCACATCATCCTTCAGAATTTTTTTTTAATATGCTGATTTGCTGTTCATGAAATATTTCTTATTATCATTGTTGAAAACGATTGTGCTACTTGTTCGTTTTTGTGGAAAGCGTATCCTGAATACATCTTTTTAGGACGGTTTGATTAATAGAAAGTCCCCAGTGGGACGCCCAAATTTACTTCAATATTTTACAAATAAGTCCTAATCTAATCATGACAAATTATATATCGTTGACAAGGTCTAAAACTCCTAAATAGATTTTAGGAGCATAATAGATTAATTTGTGACAAGAGTGCACCTCAAAAATCTACGTCATAACAGTAGTTCTGACCTTTTTCGTTGTCTTTTTTTCTATCACATTTTAGAAATCATCATAAGTTATATATCAATTGAAATCTTGAAACCTCAAAATTCATCCTGCGAAAGCCATTTTAAAATTGGACATTGCATTATCATGAAAATGGTACTTCAAAATCATATTACAAAATGTATTTGTTCATGAATTATACCAATTTAACTTTGGATAGTGCACTTACACGTCTGTTAAAAAATGGGGGTGACAGTTAAAGAGTTAAAAAGAACAGCATTTAGAAATATGAATCTTTTGTAATATTATAAATGTCTTTACTGTCACTTTTGATCAATTTAATGCGTCCTCGTATTTGTATCTCGGACAAATATTGTCCTATCCTAACAAACCATACATCAATGGAAAGCTTATTTATTCAGCTTATCAACTGGCCCTTATGACTGGTTTTGTGGTTCAGGGTCACATGTGTGACAACTAGCCCCGGTGTCACATGACCTCATGCAGCATCTTCAGGACAGTTAGTATCAGAAAGGAGCATATTAGGAAGCGCAAAGACATTATAAATCCTCTCGGGCAGGAAATAGAGGCTGTTTTTGGAAGCAAAAGAATCGTGTGTGTGTTGAGGTGATATGGGAGTCCTGAGCCATAAAGGAAGGGGTCCTAGGAAGGGGTAGAAACCTTAAACTCACGCCATTTGAAGAGGGTTTGTGTGAATCACCATGAATTGCTGGTCCACACAGACTGAAACTGAGGTAAAAAAAAAAATACAGACTTTAATCAGAATGTGTGTGTCTGAAAGTAATACATGTAGAATGTTTCACATACAAATATAAGTATATACTTCAAAGATTTGATAACGCTAATCTGGAAAACTTTGGAAAATCCAGCTAGTTTTTCCTCAAAAATATTTAAACATGTTGATTTATTTATGTATCTATTTAATTATGATTTTATTAAAAAGATATTTATGTTTTGTTTGTTAGTTATTTGTATGTTTTAATTGTTGTATGTTTATTGTATTTATTGTTTTATTTATTTAGGTTGGCTTGACAAACATAAACATAACTTGTTAATCATGCTAGCAACATGTTATTAACATGTTAATAATGTTAGAATCATGCTAGTAACTTGCTAATCGTGTTGGAATCATGCTAGTAACATTCTAATTGTGCTAGAAACATGTTAGCAACATGTTGTTAGCAGCATGCTATTAACATGTTAATCATGCTAGAATCATGCT
>JAHKKF010504934.1:0-14660 GCA_019740295.1 Labeo calbasu
TGGTTTCGCACATATGCATAGTCTTTCTATCATACGATAGAACTCTTCATTCCAGACAACTTTGCCTCTAGAACCACTGCTGTCAATCAAATCGTTTGTTAAATAACTGAGATGATGTAAAAAAAACTTTTTGCAAACTAGTCCTAGGTTTTTCACTCAATCTGGAAAAACAAACAAACACTGAAGTACAATTCTCTGGACTCTCTAAGCCAATAAATATTTAAAAAAACTGTTGAAATTTACCCTTTGGGAAGCTTTAACGGGGTCGTTTAGAAAAGGGGCCTGCCCAAATTGACCAAAAATCCTATAAAGTCTTACAGGAAAACTAAAAACTTCACAAAACCTGCTCAGCATATGCGACAGGTGATTCTAAACAAGCATGCAAAGTTTTAAGGGGATCGGACCACAGCTTGCGCTCACAGAAATAACATAATATTTCTATGGTGAATTACTTATGGATGTTTTTTAAATCATTGATTTAGGTGGTTACAAGCTTGCTAAATGTATTTTTTTCATATTTGCTTAAATGCCTTGAATGGCTTGAGCCCTGATAATCGATGCTTGCAGCTATATTAATATTTTTATTTTTGTAAATATATGTAAAAAATATTTTGGAATAAATTATTGTAACTGTACTTTATCTGCATGCCGTGTATTTATATTAATATGTGGTAAAGTGATCTCCATAAAGTGTCACACAAAAATGAAAATTCTGTCATCATTTGCTCACCCTCATGTCGTTCCAAATTCATATGACGTTTGTTTATTTTCAAAATGCAAATACAATATTTTAATTAAATCTGAGAGAGTTCTGTCCCTCCAAATGAAAGTTCATTCAACCAAAACACAATTCAAAAAGTTCATAAAGACATATTAAATGTAATCCATATGGATCAAGCTATTTAATCCAAGTTTTCTGAAGAGACACAGTCGCTTCATATAATGAACAGATTTAATTTAGGCTTTTATTCATATATAAACCTTGATCAATGCACATACATAGACCACATTTATATGTGATAAAGGGAATCTCAACTGTACCTGAGAACAAACCTTTTGTATACATCTTTTTTGTTATTTTTAGAAATAAACACAAGCATTGTACAAAAAGCTGATGTGCAAAACAACGTGCCACATGCATGGTTCAAATGACAGCTGGTCAGTTGGTGAAGGATGGCACCTTTTGTTAACACATGGAACCAACAACAACATGGTGTTGTACTGTGGCAGAGAGTTTTTGAAAAGAGGTCTTAGGTGAAAGGAAAATGATCCCAGGCTTGTCAAGATAAAATTCGTGGTGAGGGGTAGACATCCAGTTGGGTATGTCAGAAAGATATGCAGAGAACCTCTTTTAGATCATAGATGTGGAGACAGAAGGAGGGAATGAGACGTGCGGCAGAGTTTTGTCAGCCCAGCAGTGGTAAGAGATGCCGTCGGACTGGAGGAATGTTCTGTGTGATCCGAAGTAAATGGAGTAGAGCAGGGGCCCAAGCTCCCTGTGGTGAACTCCAGTCCTGGTAGAAACCAGGATATGTCTTATTGTATGTTTATGCTAGAAAATTACTTTAAAAGAATATACGTAAAGCGATATTTTACCCCCAAATATTTTTTTGGTCATAATTTACTCACCTTCATAGTTTTTCAAATCTGTAAGAATTTCCTTCTTCTGTTAAACACTCAGAAAAGATTTTTTTAAGAGTGTGGGTAACCAAACAGTTGCTGGTAGCCAATGAGTTCCATAGTTTTCTTTTCTCCATGACCAAATGATTGGTTACTATACTAACATTCTTCAGGATATCTTCTTTTGTGCTCACCAGAAGAAAAAAACTCATGCAAGGTGAATAAATTATGACAGATTTTTCTTATTTGGGTCAACTATCCCTTTAAGTGCAAAACTAATTGTTTTGGATACTTAATTGCATTTCATTTACATATAACTGAATATGTGTTATATTATGAGTTATATAATATAGTATGTGTTATAGTGTAAATGAACATTAAATGCAATTAGTTGAACTTAAGAGTGTATGTAATATTAGAATTACTTATCCACCTTAATTTTTATCCAGCTTATTCTATGAATGTGCGAGTCTTCCTTTTCTATAGCTACTATAAGTAACAGTAATGCTTTAAACGGTTAAATGACAAAACATGAAAATAACATGAAATTACTATGTAACAAGAAAAACTAGTTTGCAATATTGGCAGCATAACAAGCTGTTTTATACAAACAAAAATAACTGGAAGCTGTTGACACTGGAAACCTTGCACATTTCATGACTTAGTTTCATGACATTACGATGTTAAAAAGTGCTATTTTTTAAATGTCAAATCTTCTGAGGAATGCTCAGGACCATAAAATGTTCGTCCAATCATTGTATTCGCCCCGAATGCAATGATAGGACATCCCACCTGCCTGTCAACCCATGTATTTGTATACCTCAGTGCAGCCAATAGCCAGAGTTTGGGGCATGGCTACTCTACTGAGACAGGTGCTTACATGGTGACGGAAAAAAAATCTGATTCTAATACAGAACTGCAAGCAAAATTCGAAGACTCGCCAATATACACAGAAAGAGACAATGGGGTAAAACAAGTGGCAGCGTTGGCAGTGTTTTCAAAAGATGGAGGAAATTGATGGAATGTTTGGGTTTCAATTCATAGCCCAAGACGAACTTCCGGAGTTTGTTCTGGTCAGGTAAGCTAAACATCAAGTTTAAAGTATGTTGGACCTTTTATTGAAAGTAGCCTAGTTTTACCTATCACTTTAATAGACTCATAGGAGCTGTGTTTGTGATGTTTACCTTGGTAGAGGCGTGACGCGCGTTTGCAAAGGTTGTTTGAAAACATGTTTATTTCTGTAGCTTTCGAACCACTGCTTCGTCAAACCAAAACTTTTGTGAATCGTTTCAGTTATCGAAACAGTGGTTCGGAGCTTGTATCAAACTGCTAAAGTCATGTAATTTTAGTAAACGAAGCTTCAGTTCGTAATGAATGGTTTTTTACCTGATCTCGGATCAGTTTGATCAATTTGTAGACTTTTTCAACGAGATATCTGTGTAAGTAAAATAATGAGTAGTATTTAATAGTCTTTTACTGGCCTCTATATATGAGCTCTCCATAAAACAAACAAAACAAGCCCTGCAAATTAATATACCTTATTTTAAAAATCACATAGTATACAGACACTACTGCATTTAATGTATACTTTAAATCAAACATTTGCATTGGTTTTTGTTTTTATGCATGTTTTGGCTTGAGTATTTGTTGCATTTACACACTTTTGACCAGCAGGCGTCACCAGCGTGTGGCGTTTCGAGCGCTTCAAAACAGTGAATCATTTTACGAAGCAATTGGTTCAGTTGATTCGAAGCTTCGAAAGGTTCGATTCTCCTATCACTAGTTCCACTCAATGACACTAGTAGCGCAGAAATATTGAGTTTAAATGCAAGCACAGAACTAACCCCCGCCGTCTTCTTGTCTAATGCACTGCCCAGCACTGTCAGCATGACTTTGTGTTTCCATGTTTCTGCTTAAAATATTTATTTTTGAGATGAAGCCGTCTGCTGATAATCCCACACCTTATTTTTGGTTCTTTATAAACCGCGTTCAGATGTCTGTTAACACGCCATGTTTCTTTGCCAAGTCTGATGGATTTCTGTTTGCTCAAAACTTTGCAAGACAGCCAAAACAGGATAATGCATCATCGGTATCCAGGGCGTGTGCCACTTCTTTATCGCAACACAATCTATTGGATTACACACATTTTAAGTGGGGGTGTTGGTGTGTGATGAGTTCCTCTCTGGATCCAGTGTATATATGTTGCATGTTTAAATTTGATGTTTACACATCATTTCTGGATTAAAATCATAGCTTTTTGCCAAACTTTTTTGAACAACTAGTCAGTACCTCCAGTGATGTCTGATTGAATTGTTTAAGTGCAATCAGTCCGTTCATTTCCACCACTCTGACCCATTCAGACAGTGATGTGGAGGCACTGCCTCCTCACATGTGACCTTTAACCTGTAGTTTTCTGTTACCTTCTCACATTCACACACTATTAGAATTAATAAAAAAAGTAAAGGTGACACTTTATAGTAAGTATCCATTTATAAAGTACTTGCAAATCAGTACATTACATAACTACAGTTTATAAACTTTGAATTAATAATTTGTAAGTACTTTATTAGTGTATACTTATTAAACCAAAAAAGGTCAAAGTAAGGCTTCATCTGAAACACTGGTGTCACTGCTGGGCAGTGTTACTTGTAGAAAAAAGTGCTTTACACACTGTTTGATCCCATATATTGCGATATCTCTCTCTTTGCCTCCTCTGAAAAACACACCTGCATTCTTTTACTGTATATGAGTTACTCTGAATTATGCATCTCAGTTGTCCACCTGGTGTTCATCACCCAGAGGACACTTTAGGTTGTGACTGAGGTTTAGCATTGGTGTAGTCTTTATGGATGTTTAAGTTTGAGAAGAAAAAATTATTTACAGCAAACTTCAAAAGTACTTTATGACAGTGCTCTAAAAAATAATCTACAAACAAAATCAATAATAGCAACCCCAGACGTTTTACATGTCAGTCTGTTTGTTTATTTGGCCATTAATGAAGTCATTTTTCATAGTCCTCATTTTATCAAGGGTATACTGAAGTGCTTGTATATTTCAACATTTTTTCATGGTTATTACTGCCATATTTTGCAGGAGTAAAAGATGTAATTATGTAATTCCTACGAGTGCAACTGCAACGTAATAACGTTTTTACAATTGTCACTCCAGCTGATTACAGCTACCCGCCTTCTGTAATTTGCTTGTATAATCTTAATTAAATGAGATCTGTTTCTGCTCAGCCAGCGGAGTGAGAGTGAAGGAACATCTCAGGTCAATTTGATAGTGTATTCCTCTGCAGAAACTTTTCTTTCTCTCCCATATAACCGATGCTGGACTGACCAATCCCCCATAGGCACCAATGTGCAATATTATCAGTTTAGAAATACTTGGGATTTAACACAGAATTCGTAGTTGTTTTTTGTATTGAAATGTTTAGTTACAGGGCATAGTTCACCCACAGATGAAAATTCTGTCATTGTTGTTCCAAACCCATAAGACTCTGGTTAATCTCCCAAATGCAAATTAAAGATATATTTAATGAAACCAGAGACGTTTCTGTTCCTCCATTGAAAGACCAGGTAATCAAAACCTAAACGATCCAAAAAGGTTTCATAAAATAAATGCACATGATAAACAGATTTAATTTCGGCTTGTACATCTAGCACACTGAAGAAGGCCTTGAGCTGAAACATCTGGTGATAAATGTAAAATAAAATGTTAAAAGAAGACTATTTTTTGAGTGCAGATCATGGTTTCATATACAAAGGCTTTTACATCTAAGCAAGGACATGCACAAGCTTGCGTGTTTACCAGATGTGATGTGCTATATTTTTGATTGAGTTATATAAATTAACTTTTTATTATATAGCCTAATTTAATTCCACTGTTAAGTGTCTATATCTAGTAGTATAGCTAGTTTTAAAAACGCAGCTTGATGCGTATTTAACAACTTTAAATCACGAGTAGGTTGTAGCTTGGCAGAATAGCTTCCCCAACACTGGTTTATACATGGATTAAGCATCTGCAAACATAATGGATATAATTCCCCCATTGTCTTGACCAACAGAGGGTCTGAAGAGTGTCAGTGCAGTCATCTAGTCTCATTCATTTTGCCATCGAATTGAGTGGGTTGCAGAAGCTCCTCTTCTCTCTTTTCTTCTCCTCTCGTCTCCACTCTTCTCCATACTCACAACAAACCTCTTAATCCTTCTTTCCCAAAGAAAAGGGGAGCAAAATAAGCCCAAGCCCACTCATATCTCAGCCAAATATAAATCGAGAGCCAGCGAGGAGAGAAGGGAAACACCCCAGGGGCCCGGGAGAAGCTGTGCTTTAATTTCTCTCCCTTTTGATTATGGTAGGATGTTAGCTTTACTATCAGCCACCTCTAGCTAAGCCTCTGCAGCTGTCTTCCTCCAATATCGCAAATGCAGAAGGGCCGTATCTGTAAAGCCTGATATATGGATCTTATTTTTTCTTAAAACCACCCATCTCTCCAATCCCATCTCTTTTTGTAGCAGTTGAAAAGCACCGTATCGTAACTTTCCGTCAAGGTAGACAGTCACGGTGCTGCCTCCCTGCTTTCTTTCACTCGCTTGTTTTTATGGCTTGTTCTGTCTCCTCTCTGTCTCTTCTTCTCGATCATTCTCATCTCTCTGTGCTGAACTGATCAAAAAGATTCGGGCTATCCTTCCATGTTTTTTTGATTGATTCCAGTGCAACTCTCATCATTTCCTCTTTCTTTCTCGCTCGCTCGCTCGCTCTCTCCCTCACACCCTTTTTTACCTGTCGTAATTTGCTGTCATCTACACTGACTTTCTCTCTCTCATCTACTTTGGTGCTCTCTCTTCTTTACTTCCCTCTCTTACCTCTCACTCTATCCTCCTTTTATCCTAAGCATGAAAAGATATTAGAACTGAGGAAAAAAGGGGTGGAGTACAGAACCATTGTCTGTGAGGTGATTTTTTTTTTTTTTTTTTTTAATAACCACACTGGCTGTGAAGGGTGCGGAGTAATATTTGGATGGGGAAGGCGATGTCTCCGAAAATGTATTTTATTTTTTTTAATAAACAAACAGGGGAAAAAATCTCCAAAAGAATCGAGCAGACAAAAGAATGGACTTCCTTGACAGGGAGAGAACAGGGAAAATAACCGAAGCAGCTTGAGATGGCTCACCCTAAAATTACAATTCTGTCATCATTTACTCACCTTCGTGTTGTTCTGAACCAATATGACTTTACTTTTTCTGTGGAACACAAAAGAGCTTTAAATAATGCACTGCTCACTCTTTTTTTTTATCACGTAGGCCAGTGAAAATCTTGACATCCACTGTAGTAGCGATGTCCGGTTAGTCAAATCATTCTTTTTAAGTCTATTCTTTTCAATGAATTGTTTGATCAGGCTCATAGAACTGATTTGATTTATTCAGAAGTTCAACTTACTCACTCAATGACCCGGTCACAGTAGTTTTTGAGGCAAAAATTCATTGGAAAAGAAGTTTATCGGTTAATAAAGACTTAATTTCAGTTCTTTACTCATACAATGCCATTTTATAGCTTTAGTGGATTTTGAAAACAGGACATGAGTCACATAAACCACTTTTATCCTTTATCACTTTTTCATCCTTTTTGAAGTTTGAAAACTACAGCCTCCGTTCACTGCAATGGTGCATTGTTCAGAATTCTCCTTTTGTCTTTCATAGACGAGAGAAAAGGGTGAGTGAATAATGACAAAATTTTCATTTTAAACTATTCCTTTAATACAAATATCCACATATTCAAAGGCAACTCCCAAAAAGCAGACACAATGCGCTTTCTAGCAGACGATGAAAACAATCATTACTCAGTGGATAGAATGGCTCATTGAGAAAAGTAAACTTTTAAAACTGTCTTGAAGTCATGGTGGGCTCATCCATGTTTACACTGCATGACCCAAAGCTCTCGGCGTCCCGCTTACATTCACAAGTAGTCAATACAAATTCGGAGGCCAATGAGCAGAGGGGCCAAACGCTGGATGTTCTTTTGTTTGGCTACCCGTGGTTTGCTCAGAGTCCGCATGCAAGTAGTTTGTCATAAACCAATGATCTTTGACGCTTATGAGGCCGGCATTGTTCATGGGTTTTGGGCTACCCCATGGTGCCAGCGATGGGCTGGCAATTCCAATATGGCTGAATGAAAGTTAAGAGCAGCTCTCCCGAGCACAGCAGGGGAATGACAGTAGTGGATTTCAGCTGTGTTTGTGTTGGTTTAATGAAGTCCAATTTGGCCAGGAACATCACTCATAGAAGCAAAAGGAAGCAGTGTCAATGTATACTTATGGCTGAATACTTCAAAAACAAAATAAAAGATCAACCGCAATCAATCAGCCCTGATTTGGAGTATATGAGATTTGAATGACATGGTCAATCATTTTAGCAGTCACTCCAGGCCATTCACTGGACACAAATCCCAAACAATAAACACTGTGTAACTTTGATAGTTGTACACTACTGTTCAGAAGTTTGTAGTTGGTAAGATTTTTGAAAGTCAGTTTATGGTCAACACGGCGGCACTTAATTGATGAGAAATGCAGTAAAAATGCCAATATTGTGAAATATTATTACATTTTAAAATAATAATGTATTTTATTCCTGTGATGGTGAATTTTGCCATTACTCCATCCTCCAGTGAATAATATTTCAGAAATCATTCTAATATGCTGATTTGGAGCTCAAGTAATATTTCTTATTATTTCTTATTAACTGTTGTGTTGCTTCATTTTACTTATTTATTATTTATTTTGTGTGCAAATTGTGATGCATTTTTCAGGATATTTTTGAGTTCAATGCAAAAACAAAAATTAGCATTTTTATCAGGCTCCTATGTGTGGTTTTAGTAATTTAACTTAAGTGGCAATAAATAGGTTCTTTTCATTGCCATTAAAGTGAAATAACTAAACCTAATCATAGGAGCCTGGAAAAATGCTTATTTTAGAAGAACATCACAGATGCCACTTAGAGGCTTTTGCATCTGAACTCTTCAAATAGAAATAAAAAAAAATGTATTTGAAATCTTTTGGAACATTCTAAATGTATATACTTACACTTTTTATGAATTTAACATGTCCTTGCTTAATAAAAGCATTAAAAGTTTTACTGACCTCAAATTTTTGAACCCAGGTATACATGTGGAAGACCAAAGCAGATAGAATTTTGTGTTACCATTTATATATATATATATATATATATATATTATATATAACAGTGCTGAGAGTGATATTGGAACTTCAAACGTTTCACCTTACATTTATAAATAATAAAAGTTTTGTGTCACAGAAAATAGTTTTAGGAGTTTTTTAGGCAAAAATGTACTTCAGATGTGGTTTGTTAATAAAGATAATGTCTATTTGAAAATTTGCTTCAATGTTTTTGGAAATGTGAGCTCCAGGGTGGCCATTCAGTGCTAATGAACCTTCCGAGAGCAGCCTCACCTAGGCCAGTTCTTCTGGAATTTGCCGCATAGTCGGTTAAACATGAGATATAATTTGTTTTGAGTAAATATGATGCGCAGTCTTTCTCTGGTAAATCTCATAACGTTATGTTTTTTTGTAATTTTTATGCTGTATATAACGTTGCCTTTTTACTTTTGACCGAATTGCCTTGCAACTTTCGTGACGGCTGCTGTTGATGGCTGTTGTTTATTAAACATTATTATTCAATAAATAATATTTTATATAAATTTAAATAAATTTAATAATAGTATTTAGTATTGGGAAACGGTGTTTGTGTTCGTCATGCTGATTTTAGTTACATTGTTCCGCCATTAGATGGTGACGAGACTGTTATGTTAAAAGAGACTGAAACAGAGTTGTAAACAAAAAAGATTTTTACTTTCTTACAGCCAACAAATGCACTGAGCAGTGTTGTCCTTGGAAATGACCCTTAACAGATGAAAGGATAGTACGACAAAGATTTCCTCAGCGGACATTCAAACTAATGTTTGATTGTGAAAATGAGATTGAGCTAAAGAATGAATGCTGCATCAGATACAGGTAATCACACTCGCTCAGTCCATCTTTTTCTGATAATACCCTACTCTGCATAATACAGTTCCTAATGTAATAGAATAAGCTTTCGAAGAAGCAACTCAAAGTTCCTTCGCTACTAGTTTTAAAGTGACATTTTCGAATTAGGAACTGAGGCTTTGGCTCAGCTGTTAAACTGTCAACTTGAGATTTGAGTCCATGGTGGGAGAAAGTAGTTTGCAGAAAGAAGGGTTTTAAAAACACTGTTGTTTCTGATGTATTTACACACCCGTGCCTTTGAACTGCTGTATAAACGTAATGTCACACGAGTAACCATGTGATATAGCTGTATAACATGGCTACTTGTGTAATATTGCTCATAAATACAGAGAAAGAGAGAGAAATGGCCGTCACTGTTTATATGGTTCTATAAATATTTAAAAAATACATTATGACTGTTATTAATAATACTACTGCTAATAAACTTGTGGAGGAATGGTCATCACAGTCTGCAAACACTGAACTAAATAAATCTATCATAGATCAGTGGTCCATACCAGAAAAGAGAACAGGTGATTTGATTTGTTGCTATGACATTGCTATGGCATTGTTTAACATATAGAAAGTGAGTCATAAGGTAAAGTAATTGAGGATGCGTGTCATTATTTGTACTCAATTTCTGTTGTTTTACACATATGATCTCTCCACATCCTGAGTGATGAGCTTCTCTATTAGAAATTACTGTTATAATTATGCCTGAAGTCCATTAAATGTCTGTTATTATTAATGTTTGCTGTGTGGGAGGAGTACTGACAGTGAATAACAGGAAAGAGAGAGAGAAATGTATACTGCTTAAAGTACTAAGATCAAAAGAGCAGCTAAAGAAAAGAAGAGGAATAACAGAAGGTGAAAGGGGTTGTGCAAGAGAGAGAGTCATCTGCGAGCGAATGAGGTTCCAGTGTGCGAGAGAGGATTTGGGTCATTTGGAAGAATATGGCTGAATCAGCAACGCTCTGTCTCACAGCCACGCTGAACTTAATCTACTGAAGGGACCTGCGGGCAGGAAGAAAGAGAGAGAGAGAAGAAAGGAGAGAGGGGAAAGCGATAAAACCTCAGGGCACAGAGAGAGGAAAGAGATTTTCTTAAATGGAGGGGAAAAGGAGGAGGTTGAGAATCATTCTGTCCATTTAGCTGAACTCCATGTTAATGAGGGAGTCGGAAAGCGGCGGAAGGAGAGCGTGCACCAGCCTCGGAAAGCAGCAGGGAGCTCATGTTTAATTTAGATTATATGTGCATATTAATGAACGAATGCAAATTTGTTTGAAAATTAATCAACTATGGGTAAAAACACTGATATTTTGAGATGTAGGTAATGCACGGATTGAGGTTTGTCTGTGTTTTCAGGTTTAGATATTATTTGACTCTCAAAGATTTGCAGAAGTAGGGTAAAATGTGACGTTATGAGGTAAAATATAAATACAGCTAACACTAACACTAGTGACAACCCAAATTAGCAGGTTGTCATATACACGCTTGTGTTTCCCAACAAAACCCGATTGTTGTACCGTTCTCCATCCAGTAGGGGTCTGTATTGTACCATAGTATGAAGGTTACAGTCTGCAAAGTCCGGCTTGATCCTGCTGGTGCAGCAAACACACTTCCATTGTTCGTTGCAGATAAGATATAAAGAGAACATTGAAGCAAAACGATGGGTTGTATGTCACAGCATGTGTGTGAATATGTGTGCAGGCGAAGAATTATTGTCTTTGTGTGTTGGTACAATGGTTATTTGATTTCGCTTTCTTCAGATGAACACACAAATATCAGTTTGACCGTTTTGGTGTGAATATGTGCTAGAACAACTACTTTCACCAGAAGAACCTGAATGGAATCAGACACACGTTGTGTTTGTATGCATTTGTGTGTTTCAGGTGGGTTTACCCTCCACCAGATGGACTCTGTAGCTTTGAGTCCCTTGTTCTCCCACACACAAACACACAGGGCTAGGACTCCCGTGTGTGTGTGCGTGCTTTTACCCACTGTGTGGGAAAACGCTTCTGCATGTATGGGTGAGATGATTTCTGCTCATTGCTATTTGTCAGAAAGGAGAAAGGTGGGAAGGACGGCAGCCCTCAGTAATGCTCATTGATTCTTGCTGTAAAATAGGCAGCTAGCTTAACTATTCCCTCGGCTGTTCAGGCTGAATAAAACATGATCGTTGATGGACCTTCAGGGAAACCCGCTTCAGATACGGCCTATAGAGGACAGTCACTAACAGCACGGACACCTTGTAAACCGTGTAACAGATATTTTCGATTGAAGGTTATGTGAAATCAGAGGACGGATTTGGCACTGATCATGAGGTGGCTTTGTGCTGATGAACACTGCTGATGATGACACTTCTTAAGTTACATTTATAGGCAAATAAAATATTAGTACGACTGTAGAGATACAGATGCTGATACCACAGAAATGCTAAGCAGCTCTCAGGGAATCAAGGTGAAGATCAGTCTGACTTTCTGATTTTGAATGAATGAGTGAGTGAGTGAGTGAATGAGTGACTACAATGCATACGTATAAAGTATATAAAACAGATGTTTACAGAAACAAAATATCTCTCATTTCTCTCATGAGACAGCAAAATGGTTTGGTGAGTTTTTGGAATCAATTACTGTATTTGCAGTCACTTTAGTGATGTAACACTTTACCTACATTTCTTTCCAAACTGCATGTCTATCTTCAGTCAAACAGAAGTTTAACTGAAACTGCTCTTTTTAATATAGTGTAAGTGTATGGAAATCAGGGCTGTCACGCTTCAAAAATGACACCGTACTACCATAAAAGGTATACCATAAAAGTGACCCATAGGACTTGTGGGCTATATTCCAAGTTTTCTGTGGTGCACGAGTCATGCAACAGAATTTTACTGTTAAAATTGAATTCAAAATTTGTTAACGCTTTAGTATAGTGAACAATTCTCCCTTTTAACTAGTTACTTATTAGCATGCCTATTATTAACATATTGGCTGTTTATTAGTACTTATAAAGCACCTATTCTGCATGACCATATTCTACATCCCTAATCCCACCCAATACCTAAACTTAACAACTACCTTACTAATTATTAAAAAGCAGCAAATTAGGAGTTTATTGATAGTTAATGGTTTGTTAATAGCGAGAACTGGACCTTAAAATAAAGTGTGACCCAAAATGTAATAAAATTTTACTGTGAATTAACTTTTTGTTAAAAATAGAGGTGTAACTATATATTGGTATTGATGCCCTAGTAAAAAAGTAATAGATTTAAAATGCATTTATTTTATACTAAGTATAGTTTAAGTCTATTAACACATTTACTGACATATCGCTCAAGATTTACTGTAATTAAACTTTATTTGGTGCACTACTTGTGCACAATGCACATTTTTTTAATATTAAGCCTAAAATATGTTTTAATGTCACTATTGATGAGGATTGTATGATCTTTACATAATATCAGTCTGTAGATGCAAAAAATTTAAAGTGTACCTAAAGTGTACTTGCAATAGCACAATCAAATATATTTTAATTTATCTGGACTTCAGCACTACTTCCGCACATTTAAAATGCGTTATTGAAGTTGTTCCAATTTAGCAGACTTTAAATATAATAGTTTAGTTACTAGAAGTACAATTGCAGGGTATTTTTATGAAGTACATAATATGTAAATCTGTTTGTAGTATACTTAGCATGAAATAAACGTATTTTAAATACATTTTAGTATATTTATTTTTCACTTCTGTACACCATGTTGTCTTTGTCATGTGATGTACCACTGTCAGTTGCTTCGCTTCACTACCATTCACAAATCCTTTCCTGCGGCCTCATGGGATAGTAAAGTGTCCATCAGATGCACAGTGTAGAATCTTACCGGAAGTGGTAGGTCATGTGGGTAATTTTGCTTGCTGTTACTGTGAATTTGGACATACTAGATTATTCACATACTGTTTTCTGCCTGCTATATATAAGGAAAGTATCCAAATTCGGATGCAGCCTGCGTATGCAGTTGCTACTACTGCTGCACAAAATCATGTTGGAGGAGATGACAGGCGAAAGCGAGACACTCTAACCGCATCTAAAAAAGTTAGCTTGCCAGTGTGGGAGTTTTTTTGGATTAGAAAAAGGTGGGATGCTAGACACCCCAGTCTGCAGGAAGTGCAGATTAATAGTAAGTTCTTTTGGTGTGCTTTTGCACACTTATGGTTATGTTTGTGATTGGTGTTATCATTATTATTAATATGAAAACACAAGGTCATAAACTTCAAGGTGATGTCCATATGGCAGAAATTTACAGTTATAGGACAGAAAGATCCTACAGATAGTTCATGACATGTAATCAAATAGAAACGATGAATGTGATTAACAGCAATTATTGTATGTTATGATCAAACTTCTAGTAATTTAAGGAAAATTTGTTAGTTTTGCACGTTGGTTCAGGTGTCATCTGTGGTCCTCAGAGGGGTAGGCATCTTCCCTTCTCAGGTGGTGGGCCATCTCAAAACATCATAAGAGGCTTGATCCAGACTGAAGCTTGTGTAATCTCTAGTTACCTCGGGGTGCCCATCCCAGGGCAGAAACAGAAATGCAGAAGGAGAAAAAATAGCCAAGTTTCTGTTCAAAACATTTTGAGCAATGAATGATAATGTGCATTTGATTAGATGTAACTAGAGTACAAGTTATTTTGAAATACCTTATGTGAATGCTTGGTCAAAAAGACCTTTCTTAAAAAAACTTACTCGATGTACGAATCACTGCAGTTTCCAAAACTCAGACAACTATTATTTTTTTTTACACAAAGTATGATTTGCAGGTACAGAATTTTGATTAATAAAACCTAATTTTCAAACAATTACATGCAGAAAGTTATGTTATGACTTCAAAACAATTTTAACATCCTGTGCAATTTGAAAACTGATACTATTGAACGATGTCTTCACATATACACCTTCATACGATATGATTCAGTATGTTTGTTCGGTAGCTCACACGATATGGTGTTGCAC
>JAHKKF010504938.1:0-34549 GCA_019740295.1 Labeo calbasu
ATGAGCATAAGAGACTTCTTTAAAGACTATTTCAAGTCTTACTGACCCCCAAACTTTTGAACGGTAGTGTATGTAAAATGCTTTTTTGAGGTCTTCACTTAAAGTTGATCTTTAAACTTGAACTTTACAACAAATTTACTCTTTTAATATGAACATATTTGGTCATAATCATCAGCCTTCTCTATAAAGCGCAAAGTGAAAACAAACACTTTATGTTAGTTTCAAACCAATTCCATAATTGAATGTACTTGAATTGTGCACCAAACACTAGGAATATGCAAGTATCGGATTGGCAGAAACTCAGTATTCAAAGACTCGAATCAGATTGGGGGCACAAAAAACTTGATCGGGACATCCCTAATAGTAAGGAAACAGATTAGTGAGTGAAAGTCTAATTCGATTTCGTAATTGTTATTCAGTCATTCAGGAGGGGTTACATTAAGTTATCATCCAGTCAAAGGACGATAATACAATTAGTAATACAATTAGTTTGAAGTCTTAAGAGCTCAAGTGGATCTTTATTCCACTCCGGTCTCCATCACCCTGACGACATCACTGACTCAACCAAGCTGCTCATGTAACATACCTAAACACATATATGTGTACATGTACATACATCGCAGCTCAGTTTCCACATACTATCATGGGAAAATAGAGGAAATGATTCAACTAATCTGTAGAACATTGATCATATTTCATACTTGGATTGAATATTGCTGTAAATTAGGATCAATGGGTGAGTTTGTTTAATAGTGTGCATTCTTTTGTGTAGTGTGTCCTGGGTGGCTTAAGGACAAGGTCTGGCTGTAGTTACAAATAATCCATGGCCCTTGGTATGTCTAATAATTCAATTAGGCCAAGACAATGATATCCATAGCAATCCAACCCAGTGACCCAAGAGCTTAAGGACTCAAAATTAACCAAAGCAACTTCCAAACATAAACCGTGTTTCATAATAATTGAACATTAAAGGGATAGTTCACCCAAAAACAGAAAATTCTGTCATTAATTAGTCACCCTCATGTCGTTTCAAACCTGTAAGACCTTTGTTCATCTTTGGAATACAAATTAATATATTTTTGATGAAATCCAAAGACTTTCTGACAACGCATAGACAGCAATGCAACTGACACGTTCAAGGCCCAGAAAGGTAGTAAGGACACTGATGTGCATTCACAAGAGTACAACGATGTATGTGTGTGGTGCTGCAGATGCTTCATAAAATTACAGTTGAACTATTTTAAACTTCAAGAGGTTATGACATGTATTTTTTAATTTATTTTTTATTTTAATATGCTCCTTATAATGTTAATAAAGTTTTTTGCACAAAAAACACAAATAAATATCTGGAAATATTATTATTTTCAAAACTTATTCTGACCCTCTGTCTAAAACAAGCTGTTTTAAGGGGTGGTTCCTATAAGACTTGTTAGTAATCGGCCACTGTTATGATTGGCTAACGTCATTGCATAGGACACAGTATCAACGCCTCCTCACTATTGAATGTGAGTGTTTTGACAACATGATAAAAAAAAAAACAGTGGCATGCGAAAGTTTGGGAACCCCTTGCAGAATTTGTGAAAATGTGAAAAATTTGAACAAAATAAGAGAGATCATGGTATTTTTTATTTAGTACTGTTCTGAGCAAGATATTTTACATAAAAGATGTTTACATATAGTCCACAAGACAAAAAAAAAGCTGAAATTATTAAAATAACCCCCTTCAAAAGTTTGGGAACCTTTGGTTCTTAATACTGTGTGTGGTTACCTGGATGATTTACAACTGTTTTTTTTTTTTTGTGATGGTTGTTCCCTTGTTTGTTCTGAACAGTTAAACTGAGCACTGTTCTTCAGAAAAATCCTCCAGGTCCTGCAGATTCTTCAGTTTTCCAGCATCTTTTGCAYATTTGAACCCTTTGCAGTAGTGTCTTTATGATTTTGAGATCCATCTTTTTACACTAAGAACAACTGAGGAACTCAAACTCAACTATTAGGTTCAACTAAAAGGTTCAAACATTCACTGATGCTCCAGGAGGAAACACAATGAATTAAGAGTCGGGGGGGTGAAAACTTTTTTAATTTGAAGATCGAAGTAAATTATACTTAATTTGTCTTCCGGGAAACATCATCTTCTTTTGCTTCCAGAGGACAGTACTAAATGGGAAAAAACGAAACTTCAACAAAATGCGAAAAAATTTGGACATCTTCATCCTGTTTAAAAGTTTTCACCCCCCGGCTCTTAATGCATCGTGTTTCCTTCTGGAGCACCAGTGAATGTTTGAACTTTTTTAACAGTTGTGTTTGAGTCCCTCAGTCGCACTCAGTGTGAAAAGATGGATCTCAAAATCATACAGTCACTGCTGGAAAGGGTTCAAATATGCAAAAGATGCTGGAAAACTGAAGAATCTGCAGCTCCTGGAGCATTTTTCAGAACAAATAAGGGACTCATGAACAACCATCACAAAACAAAACAAAAAAAAAACATCCAGGTAACCACAGACAGTATTAAGAACCAAGGGTTCCCAAACTTTTGAAGGGGGTTATTTTAACAATTTCAGCTATTTTTTTGTCTTGTGGACTATATGTAAACATCTTTTATGAAAAAAAATATCTTACTCAGGACAGTACTAAAAAAAAAATAACATGCATTTTGTATGATCTCTCTTACTTTGTTCAACTTATTCACGTTTTCACTAATTCTGCAAGGGGTTCCAAGGGCTTCATCTTTCAACAAATGTTTCTTTGTGAACTCTCCATGACACTGTGCCTCAATTACAAAACAACAAGTCCGATCAGCCCTCAGACATGATCCAGGATGCCATTAAAAATAATCTACTGACTTGTTCCTTACGCTGGGATCCTTCTGATATCTAAAGATACATTCTTTCACTCCATTTGTCCTATTGACAACAGATTTAAGCTAGTGGACTGTTTCAGAAAGCGAACGTGCATCTGTATACTGTATCCAGTGTAGACAACATAGTGGCAGTGATTTCTATTTGCTTTTGATGCGACACTCGCATTCAGCGCAATCAAGTGTCAAGCCGTTAAGCGACTGAATGGCAGTCGTCGATGTGTTGCTCTGGAGGCAGTGTTTACGCAAACAACTGTGCCCGGGTGATGTCACTCTGGCACTAAACAAGCCATTTTTGGAGATTGATTAAATAAATGCTTTCTTTGTAATGAGAAGGGTTTAAGCTATGAAACTTGCATGATGTTTTAATGGTACAAAAACCTCTTATATGCCAAAAGATCAAGGCAAATTAAATTTCTCATGTCATGACTCCTTTAACAATGTCCTTACTACATTTTTGGCCCTTGAACGTAGTAGTTGCGTTTTTGCGTATGAAGGGTCAGAAAGCTCTCCAATTTCATCAAAAATATCTTAATTTGTGTTCCGAAGATGAAAGAAGGTCTTACAGGTTTGGAACGACATGAAGGTGAGTAATTAATGATAGCATTTTCATTATTGGGTGAACTAACCCTTTAATGGCATTATTGTCTCATCTAATGCTGTAGCACCTGACTTTGTCAATTAAAATCACAATGAATTAATTTTGGCTACAGAACGGATTTTGATTTTTTTTTTTTTAAATTAAAATCATCCCAGATTTTAAAACAGTAAATGTTTCAGTATCATAATGATCTTTATGCTCACTTAAAATCTTGTGTCAAACTGTATAAGCACATAAAAAAAACATTAAATATGATATTGCTTAGGTTTTTTCATATTTTTTTCACTGCCATTTTTTCCACATTAATTTCCTGTAACTGGACTACAGAAATAACAGAAAATGGACTTTCGAGAACACATCTGTTTATGTATAACCCATATTTTATTTGATTTTAATCAATGTTTTCTTTCTTTTCACTGTTATAAACAATAATACCAGAACAGATTTTAAGACTTCAATTTCAAGTCAGATCCTGAAAATGCTAAAAATATAATAAAAATATTTATGAACTATTGCGTAATGCTTTCCAGTAATAACCATAAAACCTTACATGATTAGAAATGCCAGAAATATGTTTTTCAGAGAACCGATTTTGACCCGTTAGTGGTTTGGTATTAGATCAGTTCAGCCTGAGAAGCATATTTGTGCTTGCATAATGTGCTAATGCTTAAGCTTCGTATACATGGAAAATGATTTAAATATAGTACAAAAAATAAAAATGAATAAATTAATGTTTGAACGTTTGATTGCTTGAACCCATGTTGTCATCAAAGTGGCCCTAATTATATTTAATTGAGGTTATCTGTTTTTTTGAGCCTGTGTAATGAGTGCTCACTATGAGGTTTGACAGCGCCAGTGTGTCTATATATAACATCCATCTGTTGAGAACTGTATGGATGCAGCCTTAAAAAATGGATTATGCATAAAGAGAGCGGGGAGGGCGAAGAGAGAGTGGGAGATGAGATGCCTAGAGGGTTAAAAGCGGAAAAGGAGGCAAATCTGAGGGTGACAAAACTTCTCAGCAGTTGGCAAGCGAAACATTTCAGTCATTTTTGCCTCGATACACACTGACTAATGAAACACTCTTTGCTGTATATAGACCGGCCGTATGACTGACAGCTCACATGCTTGCCGCATTTAGACCGCAATAGAGCGGACAAGAATGGTGATGATGATGTCGCCCAGAAATATGAAGTGGCCGCTAGCGATGAATGCGATTGGACAGTTATTAATATCATTAGTGCTGGATTAGCTCTTTGGTTTTTCCCCACTTCAGTCCCTCTCCTGCCAGCGCCAAGCATTACACTGCTAATCTCATCTCCCTCCAGTAATGACACATTCACTATCTAGTGTTTACGGTCATTTTTGAAAATTACAGAGAAAAACAAAATCATCTAGAGCAGAGTGCGAAGGCAAGGTTAATTCTCTGCGTGAAAAATGGCACGATTTGGGCTTTCGGGGAAGTGCTTACACAGAGTAATGAGGCTACTGAAGGCGTTAATGAGTATGTGGAAATCATTCCGCTTTGAGGTGAATCAAATAATCGCTTTTTGGAGAAGTATTTTAAGTCGCACGCAGCATGTCGCCTACATGACTAATCATTCCGGGTATGCTAATGGATGCTAATTTATGCTAACATAGTTACACTGAAGATTATTTCTGATTGGGCCATATGGGCTGAGTGGGTGGGCCTTATTCACACACTTTAAATTCTCATAACAGATTCCCCTCACTTCACTGAGTCAAGACGGAAATCACGGCAATCCTGGTACCACGGAAACCAACAGTTATAGCACTGAGCAATAGGAAGTGGGTGGAGAGGTTTCCTCTGAAAGTTCAGCAAAGATCAGGGAGTATCTAGTCAAATTAAAGAAAGACATATACATGCTTTTTATCTGTCCTTTTTGCATCTGATTAGATGAGACTTTCATACAGATCCTCCGCACAAACAAACTCCACTTAAAAAGCACATAACCATGTCTTTTTTAAATGGAAGTTCACTGAAATAGACAATATTTAGTTGTTCTGTCTAAGTTGTCTTTCTTTATTATGTAAAACAGACCCAAATTTAAGTCATTATTCACTAATTTTCCTTTTTTTAGTGAGCTGTTAATCTTTGTGACTGGATTATTGATTCATTGAGTTGAACTGGATCAGTCTGATCACGAATTTGTTTAACTTCTGCAGAGGTTCAGCATTTGTGTTTGCAAATGCAATTTCAGTATAATCTATTTTTAACAAATCTATAACTTGACACAAAGGGACAGATTTACTAAGAGCTTGCGCAAGCACAAACCCTCTTTTGGTGTTGAAAAACTACTGTCAGGATTTACAAAAGACACGCAGTGAAAAATTAGCAATGAAAAGGTGTGGACACCATCATTTTTGCAGCTGACCTTATTCCATATGCATTTTAGGAGTGGCCCTTTTAGACAGAAAAATAATGGGAGGAGAGTATATGATTTATTAAGGTTTGCGGTAGTCAGTTTACTGGTATTTGTGCCTATATTACCGCCCAAAAAAGCATGTCTTAAAGGGGACATTGGATGCAAAATTCACTTTTTGCATATAAATGTGTTTTAGCAGTGTGTGGATACAACCACCCTACAATGATAAAAATTCAATCACTCCTTTTTTAATCCCCCCAAAAACCCTAAACAGTCTCAATTATCAAGCCGTTTGTATTTTCTGAGCAGTATGATGTCATATTGCTCAAGCCCCGCCCACAACAGCTACTGCCCTGTATTAACATATTACCTCCCTCAGCCAGTTGTACGCTGTCCGCCATTTTATCTGTGCTCGAGCACCTGTAGTGACAACAATGTTTTGTAAGCAATGCAGGTGTTTTGTATTTGGATGTAAAAGTGGACATAAAAGTCATGAGGATGCAGTGGATTAGTTTCGTTTTTGATGGTAACAAATACACAAGAAACGAAAGAGAGGGGTGGGGTAAGCAGTAGCTCATTATCATTTAAAGAGACATGCACCGACATGGCTCGCTGTAAACAGAGCTGTTTTTGACAAGGTAAAAATCGTGTTGTTTTACATGACCATTGAGGAATTTTAACCAAAGTATATTGAAGACATTTCAAGAAGACCCAAAGAATCATACCAACTAGTGGAAAAGGGGCATCCAATGTCCTTTTATACCCATTTTGTACTTGGCATTACTGCGCTTTTTTGGAATGGCACTCTCGTGCTAATTTGTAGGGAGAGAACGATAAATCGATTCTGAGATCTTCCGAATGCATCGCGATTCTCATTGGAGTCGATTCTGAGCTTAGATTTTAACAGCAGATGGCGCTCTAATCTAGTTTTTATCCGCACACTCAAATGCTCATGAAGAAGAGTGCTGAAGAGCACTTGTGTGTTTGGCTGAGTCATGTAATTTCACCTCGGCTCAGAATGCTTTTCTGACACGAGATTAATGTAAACACAGCCCACTGTGAACACCCTTGTAATTTGCTTCAACCTTTTTGAATTGTATGAATGATTATTTTAGGTTCAAGTGTGTGTAAGGATTTGGAAACAAGCAGAGCACAGCTGTTTCTAAAGCAAGCGGTGCCATCTGCTGTTTAAAACTAAGCTCAGAATCAATTTGAGAAAGAATCAAGATGTGTTCAGAAAATCTCTGAATCGATGCTGAATTATTTCTTGATTTGCGTTGCAACGATTTATCGTCCCATCCCTACTAATTTGTTTAGTAAATCTGGCCCAAAGAGTTTATTATTTTAAATAACTTGACCTGTTTAGTGAATGAAACACTTTTTTTGAGAAAAACTGAATGTGTATATATATATATATATATATATATATATATTTTTTTTTTTTTTTTTAAATATATGGAATCTTTATGAAATCCTTACAATACATTTACTGTATCTTCCTTTTTCCTGAACGCAGAAGTCTAGAACGATGCTTTACATTTCCAGTTTGTGGTGTTTCTAGTCAAATTAACGTATTTTTGAAACCAATAATATAACGTTAAATCTATGAAAATAGTTTTGATGGACAGATTTGCTGGTATGCAAAACAAGTACTTTACTGTGACAGCCAACAATATTTAGTTATACTGAAAAAGTGTCAGTTTAATTAATTCAGTCGATCTTTTATTAACCCTGTTTTAACATCGATTTCTATGCAGACCGGAACACAACAGCGCCCAAAAGGAAGTTAGAATTCTTCATGGCAGCGCTCAACGGTTACTCGGGAAAAAGGTGGATATGAATTAATTGATTCATTCTGCAGTCCATCTAGACCTTCTGCAGCCCTGCCCTTCTTCAACACTGCACTCTTTGTCTTCTTTCATCTGGTTTGTATTTCCACAGTGTGAAGGTAAGGTCATACAAATTTATGAATGATTCATTTGTTTTTAAATCTTCCCGGTCTACTGATATTTGTTATGACTTCTGCAATGCTCATGATAAGTTCCGTTAATTCTACAGTGACTCCAGAAAAATAGGAATAATTACTCTTCGACAGTAACAGAGCTACCACAAAAGCTGAAGTTCAAAGACAAAATTCTTAAGAAGCGAGCAGACTTGTTTCTCTGACGCATTAGGTCTATACAGAACAACTGTCAATGAAAGCTTAAAATGCTGATGCACCTGGATCATAACGTGAAAACGTGTGTCTGTGTTAAACCATCACTTTGCTTGTTTCACATGGAGATTATATCATATCCTACTATGCTCAATCCAGACGGTGTAATCCCAGACCCCCATCCCCTCTTATACAACACACACAGTGGGATTCATTTATGAATTAGAAAAAAAAAATTCTGGTATTATTAATCTGAATGTACTAAAGACGAAACAGAGACACCTGGTGATCATAATTTAAATTGCAACCTAATGTACAAGTATATGACTTGCCTTTTGTGAGGCCTGTGATATAAAAAAGTCCAAAAACAAAGAGCCAGAACAAACTGTTTTATAGAATTTCTTAATTATGGAATTATGTTTTTTTTGTTGTTGTTGTTGTTGTACAGAGAGGTAGAACACCGTGATCTTGCTGTGCTCACACCTGCCTTCTTGATTATGACGTAACGGTATTAAATAACCAGAGCTCAGTGCATGATCAGAAGGTGCAGATATTTTTTTTAATCCATCTAATCCAATATTTTAAATTTTGATGAAGCAAATAATGTTGCTGTAACACATGTGGCCTACTGTATTTCAACGTTCTGTATTTGCGACGTGATGCTTTGTGCAGTACAACTAAAAATGTTTAAAAATAATTCAAATGAAATTCTGTCATAATTTACTCACCCTCACGTTGTTCCAAACCTGTAAGACTTCGTCTTCTAAGGAACAAAATAACACATTGGAATCCTTTGAGTCTCAATATAAACAATAACATTGTGAGATTCTTCAAAAAAAGAAGTTCTTTGTTGTTTACAGAAGAAAGTCATACATTGCACCAAATGGTTCTGAAAAGATTTTGATTTGTAGAACATGATAACATGATAGTGTGGTACATTTTTGATCCGACAATGAAAAAAGGGGAATAATTTTGTGTGGGGATATAGCATGACACCAGAACAGCCATATAAGCAAATATGGTTAGGCCTACCTCCAGGTACTTCGGTGAGATCCTGCACCAGTCATTACTGCCATAGAGATGAATGACAATGCTAACAACAGACTCCTTTTTGCTTCCGCCACATAACTTAACTACAGTTGTAAACTTTGTAATTATTGCATTTTTGTTACTGAGGTTTTCCTACACAAACTAACAAGCACACCACATACAGATGTTCAGTTGTTGGGTCTGTCTACGCCATTACACTGCTCTGCTTTGTTTAACACGGGAGATTTTACTCATTAGCTCCATCATTTGATTTAACGAGGCGTCTTTGTCCTTTTCCCACAGCAGATGAAGTCAGCGTCTGCTCTGTGTGGCCGGCAGTAGAAAGCAGCGGGTGTCTGGAGGGGGATCAATCGCCGTTATTGTTGCAGTGTGTTCAGACGGTTTACTCACGCACCGAGCCTCAGAGTAATTAACGGAACGCCAGTCATGTACGAGTTTTTGTCTCGACATGTCGCGATGAATCAAGCGCCACTCTAATAAGACGAGGAAAATCAAATGATTGTAATTCAATCCAGCAACAGCTGTTCTGCCTCGTTCTCCTCAGCAACTAAAGTTTGTTTTCACTAGAATCGATAACTATATGGATAATTATAGCGACAGATTAGCATCCACACCAACTGACACCGTTCTGTTTTTTTTTTTAAAAGCACACGTTTCAGTTTTTCCCGCGCTTTTTAAAATTTTGTTTGGCGTATTTTTATTGTTCAACTGGATAAAAAACACTTACAGAAGTGATTACAAGTTACAACGACATTGTTGCTTGGTGTCATCATCGTTTTAGCTGTGCTGTTGACTTCCTTATTCTCAGAATCAGAATGATTATTAAAATTACATCCATCTTTTTCTTCCCATAAGAGTGGGCGCGGCTTGTTTTGCTGCTTGATATTGCAAATTGGTGTGTCTTACCATATTATTTTAATGTATTATCTTAATTATGAGCACACTGGTTTGTAGTGCAAACAGTTTTACCGTTACTGCACATTGTTATTCTTCACGTTATAGTGGATAATGTACCGGAAGTCTCACCCATATGCTTACTTCCGCGCTGACGATAAAGGTGGATACCCTAGTTATAATCGGTTAGTTGTCCTATAGTTATAGTTCTCAGTGTGAATGGGCATTTTTTGGTACTGACCCCTGTCATTATGTTATGTCAATAAACATATTTATTGATGTATTATCTTATTGATTTATTGATATTTATTTATTATTGGCATCATTTATGTAGTGAACAAATGCAATTAGATTCCTTGCTACTTGACCTATCTTTCTCCATATCGTCAGTTCTTACACTTACAAAATAAATATACATATTATTAAAAAAATACAAATGCCTTTAGACTTTATGACATATGCTAAGCGGATAAACAGATATATTTTTCCCCTAGTAAAAAAGTAATACATTTAAAATGCATTTATTTTGTACTAAGTAAAGTTCAAGTCTATTAACTTATTTACTGATATATCGGTCGATATTTACTTATATGAAAATTGTAATTCAACTTTATTTGAGGTACTACTTGTGCACAATGCACATTTCTTAATATTAAGCCAAAAATATGTTTTAATGTCACTATTGATTGTATGACCTTTAAATAATATGAGTCTATAGCACAATCAAATATACTAATATACTATATAAAGTATAACTTTAGTTGGACTTCAGCACTACTTCCACACAATTAAAGTGCATTAAGTACAAAATGAGTTGTTCCAATTTAGCAGACTTTACAGTTTAGTATACTAAAAGTATAATTGCAGGGTATTTTAAGTGTTATTAAATACATAATATGTAAATGTATTTGTAGTATACTTAGCATGAAATAAATGTATTTTAGTATATTTATTTTTAACTAGGTTGTTTTTTTTTTTCTTGTCTGTTTTATGATTTTATTTACCCAATACACCATGAAGCACTTTTGGTGATCAAAAGAAGCTTATAGTTAATTTATAAATCTTATAAAACTTGAATCAATTATTGATATTGTTTTAATTTTAATTCTGCTTTTAAAAGCCTGCTAGGAATTTATATAAGAACAAATGCAATTACTTTGTTGTACTGAGAGCCCTATTATTATTTTATTTCATTATATATTTTTTAGAAATATAAACCAAATCTGCATATAGTTAAGTGAAAATAAATAAATAAATAAAATAAATGAGGATAATCTTGCTCCCAGTTAGCACTGGCAGACAAAAGAATGTAAAAATTGCTTGGATGGGTGTCAGTTTAAAAAAAAAAAAAGTATCATAGAGTCCCACAGTGTTGTTTGATATGTAGAAATATCTTTATGGAGAAGTGATTAGATAAGATGGTTCCAGCATCAGGTCGGCCTCGGACAGTAATCCTTTCATCTTCGTGCTTTTTGCTTCTTTCACACTGTGCGGAGATAACTGACACTATGATAATAGATTTGAAAGAGATGATGGAGTACAAAATACCAGAGATTGCAAGATTGGAAAAGTATGGCTTGTTTTTGATGACAGCGGTTGGAAACCTGAAACTACATTTTATGAGAAGATGGGAAGTCAGAGTGAGAGGGAGATGATGTTTGTGTACTCTTATTAGATTTAGTCCTTTGGTTTCCACTGACAATGATCAAATTCAGACGGACATTTCAATACCCAAACACACGAGTTCATAAAAAAATGTTGCGTCTGAAACAAATACGCATCAAAGGCTTAGTGTTTTTGTATCATGATTATTATTATTATAAGCTTTGTTATGGTTTGTTCAGTTTACAGTTTCTTTTTTCAAGTTCTTTAAATTCATTCCAGTTGAAGGTAAACATGATTGTAATCGGTTGTTTCCAACACTAATAAATGCTTTTGTTGTTTCCTCCAAAACAATACAGTTTCTTTTGACTCGCACCCACTCACACAGAAAATGCCTAGACTAAACAATGGAAAACAACTCGCATAAACACACACATTCACACCGTTATCTTTATTACCTTTTGATCTCTCATTGCTTCACACACACATACACTCACACTAAAGACTGAAAGGTTATTTAGGCTAGTTTTAAGACAAACGTCAATTTCTAACAATTGCAGTCTCTAACACACACACTCACGCACAATTCTCGTGTCCAAGTTTTTGTAAGTGCAACATTTGAAGAGTGATACTTTGCCTGATCGCCTCTTCGGAAATATTACATTATTCCATCAGAAAATCAAACTCTTGAAAAAGCACAAAAATCTACTTATTCTCAACCCAACGCCGCGAAATGACATGAAACAAATTAAATGTAAATTCAAGTCTGTAAAGTATCATTCCGAGCATTCAGATTAGTGTTCGTTTGCTCTGAAGTTGCTGTAGTAATGGAATAGAAAGCAGACGTAATGTTCCACACAAACTGAAATGAGCAAAAGCGGAATGATATAATAAACGGCTTTATCAATATGTTAAAGACAGCCTGTGGATGTGAGAGAAGGTGAGTCTACGTTAGAAAACTTCTACCACCTAAACCACATGCCATCGCTAGTTTAAGCAGTATTTGCTCGTCTCTAGGGCGAAAAGCGGCGCTGGCTGCTGCTATCATCATGAGCCGTGATATGATGTCGTTGCCATCGTGATAAGGTGATAACTCTTCTAAAAGAGTTCGAACCTTAATTTTGAACCTTGTTGCAAAATGATTGATGCATACGCTGCCATTTATCCCTTGAAAAGCTCACAAGAACACAATAACTACCTGCCCCCGAAGCATTTGTTTGCTTGTATTACTCTTGGCAAAAGTGTCGCCAGAACCGTTGCCAGTAATTGCTGTTATTTCTTTTTCATGTGTGTGTTGCTCTGATTTCCTGCTGGACTCTAGTGCCTTTAGGTGTGTGTATAGCTGAATAACTGTTGCCGTAGAAACGGATTATAACCACCAGACCCCTCAATTTCCATTTGGTCTTGCTGATCACCACTGAAAGAAGTCAAGTAGCAAGCAGCGATAAGTGGAACCGGTTCGAACTGGAACGAACCAGCCAAAGCTGGTTGGGAGTTCTTCCGAATCCAGCGGGAATCGGCGTGGTCCGATCGATGCAACGATGTCCACACATAAATAAATGCAAGTGTTTTATGTACAGTGTCTGTGTAGGTGTCCACCTCTGGGTGAAGTCCGTAAAGTCTAGAGGAGATTTTTCCAGCATCACTGAGCTAATGCACACACGCACACACTCGCACACAAGCTTGCACTCGCTCACTCACTCAAGCACCTTTTATCAAAAGGGAGAAGGAAAGAAAACAACAAAAAAGCTATTTGGCTTCTGTTTGTCTCAATGTGTTTAATGCGTTTGTGTTGGCGCACTTCTGTCTCAATTTTCTGCATCACAGAACAACCGTATCGGCCCCGCTTTCAAGTGCGACCACAAAACGTTCAAATAAGAATCAGATGTAATTGGATTTTAACGCTTTATAAATTGTCGCCTCATCAACAGAAAAGTCCAAAATGAGTCGATTTCGAGTCTCTGAGATCGGTTTCTATTACAGACTTGTTTAAACTCATCAAATGAATATTGCTGTTCATCCCTGACGGCAATTACACGATCACCCAGCGGTTTGTACGTCTCTCTGGCAACAGAAACACACAGAGAGAAACAAATACTTTTGGAATTGGATTAAACTCTGCTTCTGTGTTTTTTTTTTTTCCTTCTGGGTTCGAGTAACCTGAACTCCTGGAGACGGTTTCATTTCAGTTCTCATCAAACAGAATCTGAGACGCTTTTAAACTTTTAACCTGCCAATTCGTAGATAATGGAGCCATCAAACCTTCAGACCGAAGTAAAGATCCGCTCCGCCCCCGAGCGCCGAAGGCGCCACACGAACGCATAAACACACACTCATACACAAACAAACAATCCGCACTATTTTAACTGAAATGGCACAGTTCTCATTATGGTGTGTTAGTATTGTCTGCGCGACGCAAAGTGTGTCGCTGCTGTAAGACATGAAAACCACTGTTGAATTGTGGGCTGGTGCTCAACACTCCGTAAGCTGCTGCAGCATCAAGTTCCCATTCCGATAACATTTCCCGTTTCGTTCCTAGTCTTTATCTGCAAACTTTTCGGCCCTGGACCCTTCCTTTCCCCCCCCCAAGGCCTCGTTGGTATGGCAGCGGTTAGAAGGTGGATGCTAGGAGACAGAGAGGGCGATGAGGAAAAGTGATGCCACGGTTAGGAGAAGGCGATCTCTGGATGGACTGCTACCGCTGATGCTCTTCTCCAATTTCGGGACCTCTGGATTATCATAGTCATCTGGAAAGAGACAGACGGAAAAAAATTAACAGCTGAGGTCTAGACGCTAATGTTGCGTGACTCACGACAGTATAGAAAACCCTCTGACCAACCGAGGCCTAAGGGAAAGAGCTAAAAATAACACTCAGTGACTCAGAGGCAGGTATGCACTCAAGGTGTCTGTATTCGTGTGTAGTTGTAGACAGGCTTCATTGTGAACACAACAGACTAAAATGCAACTATTATCAGCTACAAGCGGAGTGTCTGATGTGTCCAAATAATCTGTGGAATTCTGTTACATAATCACAGGAGACGGACAGCTAACAAAACCGGTTTGTTCGCGTCTGCGGCGGTGAGCAGGTGTCTTCCAGTTCGCGGACTCTGTGATAGACAAGTTCATAAACACACGTCTTCACTTACAGGTCACAAGGAAGAGAGTGTGACGCAAATTGGCTGCCACAAACATCTCTAGACACGCACACAATATGTCTGTGTGTTTTGACAGAATAATATGTTGTTGTAACATACAGACAAAAGATGTGACAGTTGTTCCAGACACGTCTGGGGTGTTAATTTTCCATTTATCACCCTTTACGCAGACAGCATTAATTGAAGTATTTATTACAACAGTATTTGCCAATGTTAGTTTTAGTATTATTCATTTGCTATTTTTTTTTATTTATTATATGTATTATTGTAAAGTATTATTATAATTTAAAATAACTGTCTTCTATTGTAATAGATTTTAACATTTTATTTATTCCTGTAATGGCAAAGTTAATTTTTTTAGCCACTGCTCTTCAATGTTACACAATCTTTGGAAATCATTCTAATATGCTAATTATTATTGGTGTTCAGTTTTTTAAAAAATGTTATTACTAGATTTGTGTTTTAAATAATATCTGGCAGATTAAAAATGTAAAAGATACTGTGCTAAGAAAGTGTAGTATTATTACAGAACAATGTTTGATTGACAGGAGTCCTTGGATGGCAGGCAGGAGAGAGGAGCCGTGTGGGATGTTCTGGTACATGGTGTTTACATGCTGGAATTCAACACTCGGTGCCAACATATACAGATACAATCTCATGACTGGGACAGATAGACTTTTCCAGGTTGTTCGTTTCTTTGAATTAGTACTGCTGTGTCATGTGACGTAATCAGCTGACCAGATGTAAGTGTTAAGTTGTTTTTCTCCATTGGAGAATGGATTACAGAGAAATTTGATAAGGTTGTCCTATCAATGACCCGAGTGGGAAGTCAAATCTTACATTACGATACTTAAAGATCTTTGCAACTGATAGAATATCACAGTAATAAGTTACAATAAGGTTTAATTGGTTAAAATAAGGTAATGCATTAGGTATCATGAAATAACAATGAACAAGATTTGGTCCCACTTTATACTGGGTGGCTTTACATTTAAATTAATCATTTGATACAATGCACTTATTGTGTACAAACATGTTTTTACATTGTACTTGCATGTAATTACATCTGTAAATAGTTTCTATAATTACATTTATCATTAAGGTCATTGCACACTAAGGCTGTAATTTTCGTCCGAAAGTTTCGCAGGTAAAAAAAAAAATAAATAAATGTTATGTCAATCATGTTTACACACTGCCTCCGAAATCATAAAAATTTTTGAATCGGGTTCGATTTTCTGTGTTTTTCGCATCCGTAGCAAGCACTATGAGAGGTGTTTTGACAGTTCAGAGCCACTGTACAAGCAAACGCCAAAATCCAGAATTGCGTCTGACAAGTTTATCCACTTCATCTCGAAGCACAAAGCACAGTCCTTCAACACTGAGTTCACAGAAATTAGTGGTTTTCTTTATAATATGTGGCTCCAGTAATGCTAGCAAAGCATCAACGTTAACCTTATCCATATCCCACCTCAATAGCAGCAGAAGTGTTATGCAATACACAATAAGTACATTGTATTTTTTTTGATGTACGTACCTTGTAGTTAAGGCCAGCTAATATAAAGTGAGACCCAAGATTTTAATATATATTCATTAATGTCGGTTAACGGTTAGAGAATCAGAATGTAACCTGAAGGTTGCAGGTTCGAGTCTCAGGTCCGGCAGGGATTGTAGGTGGGGGGAGTGAATGATCAGTGCTTTTTATCCACCCTCAATACCATGACTGAGGTGAGACCCTTGAGCAAGGCACCGAACCCCCAATTGCTCCATGGGCGCTGCAGAATTGGCTGCCCACTGCTCCGAGTGTGTGTGTGTTCACTACTGTGCGTGTGCACTTGGATGGGTTAAATACAGAGCACAAATTCCAAGTATGGGTCACCATACTTGGCCACACGTCACGTCCTTTCCTTTCCTTTTTCCTTTGTAAGGAATAATTGAAGATAATGAAAATAATGCACACCCGAGGTGTAAATGCATCACCACCTCGAGTGTGCATTAGTTTCAACTGACCGAAGTCAATTATTCTACCACACCTCAAGACATTGATCAGATGATCTATTTCAAGGCATTTGTCCGGTTTATGCCCTTAAAATGCTATCGTGAGTAGGATTAATTTCTTAGGCATCTCATCCAACGCCTCCATTGCTAATTCCAAAATGTCATTTTAAACCTAGTAACGACACTTGAGCCGTTGATAGCAGAAGTTTATAATGAAGTTTACACAGGCACACAGACAGAAAGAGAGACAGATTAAACTTGTGAATTGTGGGAGAGTATGTGCTTTTCGTACATAATAAAACGTAAATTTGTGGCAAAAACATGTAACTAATCTGTCGTTTTTATCCTGCTGTTTACTGTATTTATTTGTTTGGCTAGTGTCGTTGTGGGTTTTGGTTATTTTGCAGTTTTAGGACCTTTGAAATACCTGAAATCATGTGGCGAAGTGATATAGACATGTAATGTGGTCAAGAGCTGCCTGGAACTACATTCGGCGTGCGTTTCTCTGAAAATAATGCACACCTTCAGAACGTTCGTCAGCCAATCAGATTCAAGCATTCAACAGCCCTGTTCACTGTTAATTCAAGTTTGTTCATAATATATTAGCTGCTGCTAACATGAAATGTTCATAGGTTTAAACTTTTTTTAGGAAATGAATTTATTTATTTAGCTCAGACATAATACATTTATCAAAAGTGACAGTAAAGACTTTTAGGTAGCACTTTACAATAAGGTTCATCGGTTCTGAACTAAGAATGAACAATGCTTCTACAGCATTTATTAATCTTAATATTAATTTCAGCATTTACTAATGCATTATTAAGATCACAAGTTGTGTTTGTTAACATCAGCTAACGCACGATGAACTAACATGAACTAACAACGTATTTTTTATTAACAAAGAGGAACAAAGATTAATAAATAGTGTAATAAATGTATTGTTCATTGTTCGTTCATGTTAGTTAATAATTAACCAATGTTAACATATGACACCCTGAACCACAAAACCAGTCATAAGGGTCAATTTTTTTGAAATTTGAAATCATATGAATGCTTTCCATTGATGTATGGTTTGTTAGGATATTTGGCCATTGAAAATCGGGAATCTAAGGGTGCAAAAAAATCAAAATATTGAGAAAATCACCATTAAAGTTGTCCAAATGAAGTTCTTAGCCATTCATATTACTAATCAACATGATCTTTACTTAATACCCTAATGATTTTTGGCATTAAAAAAATAAATAAATAAATCATTTTAACCCATACAATGTATTGCTGGCTATTGCTACAAATACACTTGTTCTCCTTACAACTGGTTTTGTGGTCCAGGGTCACAAATAAGCATATTATTAGCTTTGCCATCACAGGAATAAATTGCATTTTAAAATATATTAAACATATTAAAATAGAAAACAGTTGTAATTCTGAAGAAAAACTGTAATAATATTTCACAATATAATTGTTTTATCAGTTAAATAAATCCTGCTCTAATGAATGCAGCCTTGGTGAAAATAAACATTTTTAGTAAATAAATAAATAAACTGAACTGAGCCCAAACGGTGGTGAATATGTAGAAATGAACACCATCCTAAATTAATAAATGCTGTACAAGTATTGTTCTAACATTGCTTAAAACAAGCAGGAAATGTTGTTTTTATGACGAAAAAGCCTATAAAGAGAACGGTATAAGCATAAAGCCACACACATCTTCTTGTTTTTATATTACTCCCTAAAGGCCAAATAAAAGCTGTCTTTGTGTTTACCACATCTGTATTCGTGATTGCCCGCGCGTTTGTGCGACTAATACGAATTCGGACGAGCGTAGCGTGAAACTTACAGCCATTAATGGGACTAACTGCTCCAGCAGATTTACAGAACTGACATTAAAAATCCTCAAATGAGAATTTATGTTTCTAATGACTTCAGAATCCAATTTTATTTAAATTATTAAAAGAACAAAAATATTTAAGCACTTCACTTAAAAGCACTCACAGCTTTCTAGAGTTTCCAGTGGCCGTTTTATGAGCATCTTTTGATTTGTTTGTAGTTTAGCATACAGTTTAGAAATGTATCATTTTTAAGTTGGTCAATACTAATGGGACAGCGGCGAGCAAGGACGAGACGGCTTCTTTTGTCTATCGGACACAGACGTATGGAGCTGTACCAAGATGTGTGGCTTCCTGAGACCCGGCTGGCCTCTTGCGGTTGTTCTCTTCCCCTCTCTGGCCTGTTTGAAAACTGAACCCGAGCGGGAGAGAGCCGCTACTCAGATTCCAGTTATTGGAAATCGTTGGGTGGCACCGACCCAGAGACGAACCAAAACACATCCACATCCATCTGTCTCAAAACACACGCTCGGAAAAAAAACACGAACAGATCGATGCCTCTTTATTCCCTAAAAACACTTGAAGTCAAATCAATTTCTTTTCTCTCATTTAAATGGTGTGGTCGTCGCTGTCCTTGAGTCGGGTTACGGTGGTGAGGAAGCGCGGGATGTGACTGTGAGGCTGGGAACTGGAGGGCTAGTTCTGCCACCGCTAATCAGCGCTAACACTAGCCTCGGCGCTAATCAAGCTAACTATAGCCAGGCAGCTCACGCTCCGTTTGCCTTTTAGCTCGTGGCTTCATTAGTGTCACTCATTGCCTATAAGATGCGTGCTAGTTAGCAGATAACGGCTGTGTTTGTTTGGTGTGTGCGGGAAAAGCAAATTAGAGCTGAACTCATATGCAATTTATTACACATTCAAATCACATGAAGTGGATGCTTCTTTTTTTGGTATATAACAATAAATATGCTCTTACACGCATGATTTATGAGCTTGCTGCGTAACTAGGAAAGAGGCGTGTGGATGCCGAAAATCTGGGCGCTGAAACCTTAGGTGTAAATGTCAACTTAGTCAGTGATTTATATGCATATGTATAAGTGTCAGTGTGGGCCGTCTGGTGTGTTTGTAACTCACCGAGGTCATCGATTTTGATGTTGGGTCTTAGAGTGTAGTCTGGCTCTGTGGGCTGGGGCTCATCATCTGAATCAGATGCTGGAAGACATGAAAGGAGAATCAGAACACACTCTCCCTCCTCTCTCTGACCGATCTTATACATGCTCTCAAAGGACTTGGGAATTTATTTGTAAGCTCCTCTAGGTCATTCGCAGCGGTGAGAAAGTGATGGGGTAGTTCATACAACAAAAGGATGGGATATGAATCACGAAAACAGTGGTCCACTAGTCGACTACTTGTCTAAGAGCTGATGAAGGATTTACTGGTGTGCCACAGAAAATTTGATACAATTTTTTTAGGACTATCAAAATAATGTGTCAGTATAATTTGTGCTCTTTATTTATTTTTTTACACATTTATTGCATTTGACATTTTATTGATACTTACGGAAAATCGTTAATTAATTAATTTTAACAGTAAAAAAAATAAATAAATTCTGCATATTATTTTGAGAAACAACAAACATTTAGTTATTTTATTGTATTATTTTGACTCCCATTAATTTTAACTGTAAGAAAAACTGAGAAACAAATAAGCATTTTGTTCTTTGCAACATATTTTTAAGAATAATTCGGGTAATAAAAAATCAGTTTTTAAACAATATTAATATTTACTTTAATTATATATTGGGGGGGAAATGCTAAAATTGAAATGAATAGTTGACAAAAAGAGAAAGTGAAACATTTGCTTGTTGAAAAAAATCAATTTATTGTGAACGTAAAATAATTTATATTTTATTGTGAAACTGATGTACAAATAAATTTGAAATGAAATTAAAAAAATTATAATTTTAACAGAAAGTAGGTTATAAATGTCATTTATTGTGGCAAAAAAAAATCATAATTTATTGAGAATGTAAAATAAATTTGTAATGTATTGTGAAATTGATATACAAACAAATCTGAATGTAAAAAAATCTTTAGTAGTGTTTAGAAAAAATATTTTCTGTCAGATTAACAGACTAAAATTTTTTCATTAATTGTGAAAACAAAAATCATAATAAATTGCGAACATTTTTTAATTGTGAAATTGATAGACATAAATTTGCATTGAAAATGCTTCTAAAATTTATTGTGAACATAAACTGTTTTTGTAGTTTTGAACTGAAAATGTTTTTCTCATAGTGTTTAGAAATTTTTTTAACAGAAAGTATAAATGACATGTATTGTGGGAAAAAAAAACAACTTATTGTGAACATAAAATAAATTTTTACTGTATTGTAAAATTGATATACAAATAAATCTGAATGGGAAAAAAATCTGTAGTAGTGTTTAGAAAAAATATATTCTGTCAGTTTAACAGACAGTAAAAACTAGTCATTAATTGTGAAAAAAAAAAAATCACAATTTATTACGAACGTAAAATAATTTTTATTTAACTGTGAAACTGCTACACAAATACATTTTCATTGAAAATGCTTCTAATAGTGTTTTGGAAAAATATATCTGTCAGTTTAACAGAAAGTATAAATGTAATTTATTGTGGAAAAAAAAAAATATATTGTGGACATAAAATAAATTCGTATTGTATTGTGAAACTGATAAACAAATCAATTTGAATTAAAATTGAATATTTTAATGTTGAGAAAAAAAGAGATTCTGTCATTGTCAAAATTGTCATTAATTGTGAAAAAATCATAAATTATTGTGAATTAAAAATTAACTGGTTATTTACTGTGAAATTGACATACAAATAAATCTGAATGAAATCTAATAGTGCGTAAATAAATAAGATATTCTCTTAGTTTAACAGAAAGTAAAAAATTGCCAATAATTGTGAAAAAAGCATATTTTTTTGTGAACGTAAAATAATTTAATTTAATAAAAAAATAAAATAAAATAAAATAATTTAATCAGCCTAACAGAAAATACTAATTTGTCAGATTTTTAGTAATTATTTTTGACTTCAGAACATTTACACTGTAAAATTCATTAATTATTTATGAAATAACATATTATTATTATAATAACAATAATGATAATAATAATTATTGTCGTCAATGTTTTAGTTTTGGTATTTAGTTTTGCTTTAATTCAGCAAAAATTAAAAATGTTACAAAAAACTTGCATGATAGACTCTTTAAGACTAAGATGTTTAAGATAAAGATGTTTTTTAAGACGGCGTATCAACTTAACATCTCAAAACTACTACGTTTTGTTTTGTTCTTTTTTAGCTCAGTGGTTCTCAATGTTGTTCTTAAAGGCCTCCCATGACGGCACATTTTATCTCTTAATCTAACCCACCTGATTCAACTCATCAGCTCATTAGTATGTAGTTTTCCACATCCTTATAAATACATCAGCCCTGCTACAGCCCTTTGAACTCGAGGCACTGGAGTTCAGACCTGACTGAGCAGGACTAACAGATTCGTCTTGACACAAGAACTCAGAGACTCCAAGAGAGAGGGCAGAGGTTAAGACAGCACACAGTATGCTCTCTCTTTCTCTCTCTCACATACTGGAATATTATTAATGAACATGAACACTGACAGAAAGAGAGGGTGAGGGGTTAAAATAACACTCAGCGCCGGCAAACTGACTGCGAGAGAACATGAATCCTGACAGCACCTGGAAACAAGAGAGAAGAACGAGAGAGAGGGAGAGAGAGGACAAAGAAATGACAGGAGAGGAGCAAGAGACTAGTTTATAGCAGTGTTTCCCAACCTTTTTTTTTTTGTTTTATATACTCCAACACCTTTCAAAAGATTTTTTAATGTTTTTTTAAAAGAAGTCTCCTATGCTCATAAAAATTCCATTTGATCAAAAATACAGAAAAACTGTTTTCTATTTAATATACTTTAAAATAGAATTTATTTCTGTGATGCAAAGCTAAATTTTCATCAGCCATTACTCCGGTCTTCAATGTCACACGATCCTTCAGAAATCATTCTAATATGCTGATTTACATTATCTTTGTTGGAAACATTTTTTGGAATGTTGGAAACATTAATTTTTTTTGGAACCTGTAAAACTTTTTTCAGGATTCTTTGATGAATAAAAAGTTAAAGTTAAATGGAAATCTTTTCTATTAATACAAGTCTTTACTATCACTTTTAATCAATTTAACACATCCTTGCTGGATAAAAGAATTGATTTCTTTCAAACAAAGAAAGAAAAAAATGTACTGACCCCATGGATTTCTATTTTAAATAAATGCTGTTGTGTTTAATGTTTTATTCATCAAAGAATTCTGAAAGAAAGTATCACAGGTTCCAAAAAAATATTAAGCAGCAAAAAAATGTTTTCAACATTGATAATAAATCCGCATATTAGAATGATTTCTGAAGGATCATGTGATACTGAAGACTGGAGCAATGATGCTGAAAATTCAGCTTTGCATCACAGAGATAAATTATATTTTAAAGTATATTAAAATAGAAAACCACTATTTTAAATCGCAATAATATTTCACAATATTATTGTTTTTTTTCTGTATTTTTAATAAAATAAATGCAGCCTTGATGAGCAGAAAAGACTCATTTAAAAACATTAAAATTATACTGATCCTAAACTTTTGAACGGCAGTGTGTTTTTTCAGCTTGATATTATTTCAACTAAGACATTTTTAAATTATACTTTTTTTATTTTAATTATTTAAATAGATTTTTTATTTCAATGTCACAAACTCTGTTATATAAAATACTGTTCAAATGTTTGCATATTTGCCTGCACTTTTTTTTATTTATTTATTTTTTTGAGTTTTTTAAAAAGTCTCTGCCCACAACGGCTGAATGAATTTGAACAAAAAACAGTAAAAAAGTAACATCGTATTTTTTTTTTCGAAAATTCTGTTTTAATATTTCAATGTAATTTATTCCTGTGAAAAAGCTGAATTTTTAGCATTAATACGCCAGTCTTCAGTGTCACATGATGCTTCAGAAATCATTCTAATATGCTGATTTATTGGAATGTTGGAAACAATATTTTTTTTAACCTTTTTTCAGGATTCTTTGATGAATAAAAAGTTAGAAAGAACAGCATTTATTCAAAATGGAAATCTTTTCTATTGATTTAAGTCTTTACTATCACTTCTAACCAATTTAACACATCCTTGCTGAATAAAAGTATTGATTTCTTTCAAACAAACAATAATAATAAATCAGCATATTAGAATGATTTCTGAAGGATCATGTGATACTGAAGACTGGATTAATTATGCTGAAAATTCAGCTTTGCATCACAGAGATAAATTATTTTTTTAAGTATATTATAAAAAAAAACCCCACTATTTTAAATCGCAATAATATTTCACAATATTACTGTTTTTTTCTGTATTTATAATCAAATAAACGCAGCCTTGATGAGCAGAAAAGTCTAATTTAAAAACATTACAATCGTACTGATCCTAAACACGGCAGTGTATGTTTTTTTCAGCTTGATATTATTTAAACTAAGACATTTTTAAATTATAATTTATTATAATTATTTGAATAGATTTTTAATTTTAATGTCACAAATTCTGTTACATAAACTACTGCTCAAAAATTTGCAGCCTGTACATTTTTTTTTATTTTTTAGAGTTTTTGAAAAACTCTCTGCTAACAAAGGCTTTATTAATTTTAACAAAAACACAGTAAAATAGTAACGTTGTAAAAAATTATTCGAATTTTCTCTTTTAATATTTCAATGTAGCTTATTCCTGTGAAAAAGCAGAATTTTTAGCATCATTACTCCAGTCTTCAGTGTCACATGATGCTTCAGAAATCATTCTAATATGCTGATCTGATGCTCAAGAAACATTAATTATTACCAAAGTTGAAAACACCTGCGCTGATTTAATATCTGATGAACAGACAGTTCAAAAGAACAGCATGTATTTGAAACAGAAATCCTTTGTAATGTTATAAATGTACTGAAAAATTGAATGCATCCTTGCTGAATGAAATAAAAAGTTCTTTAAGAAAAAAAAACACACTTTTGAATGGTAGTGCAGGTTTAACAAAGCAAAAGAAAAATCAAAATCTTTCCAAGTAAGCCTGAAGTACACATGCCCACAGTTGGGAATCACTGTAGTGCCAAACAACAACATTAAGATGTGAAACCCAGTGGGAAAAGAAAGGGAGAGAGTGTGCTTTCTGCGTAAACAGATTGATTTAATTCTCAGAAAGACAGATAGAAGAGTTAAAGAAACACGGAGTAAGTGCACTTCATAAACGGGCTGACAAGTGGATCAATTGACTGAAAAATAGAATGGTTGGATGGATGGATGAAATGATGAGTTGATGGATGGATGTATGATGGAGTGATGGATGGATGGACAGGCGGATGGATAGAGGTCGATACCTGTTGAGCAGCAGACGTACACTCTTAATCTCAGGCAGCTCCGGCCGTGGTGATGAGTGGGTGTGGCTAAATCAAAACAGCAAAATGTCAATCATCTGTCAATCATCACAAATACTGCTGTGCTCAGGTTCCATAACTGTAATTTTATTCTGAAGTATTTGTACCTCTAGAGAACACACTGCGTAAAGCAGTAAATAATTCAGAAGTATCTACACGTAGTATCTAAATAAAACCTTGTAATGTTTGTATTATGGTAACTTACTATAGTAATACTAAAAGCAATATAATAATGTACATAGCTGTGTCACGTAGATTTGGAAGTGAGGTGAAGCACACTATATACTCACAGATGTAATAATACTCCTGCCCGACGTGGAACTCGTAGCCGAGCGAGAAGGCGCTGTAGCGCTGGAACTTTTCAGAGAATTTAATTGGTGCGTGTGGGGCGTGGGGACGGTTGCACTCCCAGCGTTTGAAGCCCAACTGCGGGTCACACGTACGGTAACCGCGATAACTGACCATGTAGAGCACGTACTGCTCGGCGACGCCTCTCTGGCTGCTGTTGTAGTGAGGACAGTAGATATCCAGATAGTCATTGACATTCACCTGCACCGTGTAGCCCTCCTTACGAAGTCTGATGACACAAAGAAACACACAAAGGTGGTCACATTCAACTATTTCTCAAATAATGCCGGACGTATTTGGGATATCGTTATGCACAGAGTAGGTCCAGCAAAAAAAAAAAAAAAAAAGGATATATAAGCAACTGCAAAACAACTTTCAATTTCCTGTACTCCAATTTTCTGTTCTTTTGGGAAAAAAAGGGAACAGAATAGGAAATAAAATAATGCAATACAAAACAGAACAGAAACTATAAAACTATAAAATATATTAAAAACTACAGTATAATAAAGAGAAAACTATACAAGAAAACTACGTTTAAATTTGTATGAGGTACTGGCTGTCATGCTGCAGGACACTAGTGTTATTATTACAAATATTTTTGACTCTTTGACAAATTGCTTAGTTCCACTTCTTTTGTAGGTCAGTTTGGATGAAAGTGTCTGCTTAATGCATGTTATTTTACTATTCATTATATACTAATATAGCATTAATTAATAATTTGCATTAGCTTTATTTTTAAATATCCATGTTTAATTTTACGTGGTGGTAATTTTGTGCCTTTGCAAATTTTTCATTAGTTTTTGTAGATATATTTTTTTCATATGTAGCTTTTATTTTTATTTCAGTTTTAGACATTTTAGTGCTTTAATTTAAACTCTTTATAATTTGATTTCACTCATTTTAATTTCAGTCTAAATGTATTTTAATAATAATAATAAAAAATTATAATAGAAATGATTTATATATAAGGATAGAGATTTTTTTTTATTTTTATTTTGTCGTACTTAAATCTTACTTAATTATAATAATTTTATATATATATATATATATATATATATATATATGGATAGAGATAGAACTTGTTCATATAGTTTTATTTCACTCATTTTAATTTATAGTCAAATTATAATAATAACAGAAATTGTTTATTTATAAGGATAGAGATGTGCTTAATTCTTATTAATATATCAATTTATTCTTTCTTTTACTTCTTATTTCATCCTAAAACTATTTTAAGCAGATTATAATTTCTTATTCTTTATATACTAATATAGTATTAATGAATAATTTGAATTTGCTTTTAAGTGTTAGTAATATTGTACTTTTGTTATTTTTATTAGTTATTGTAAATATTTTTCATATGTAGCTTTTATTTCAATTTTAGTCATTTTAGTACTTCTACTTAAACTATTTTTACTCATTTTATTTTCAGTCTAATTTTATTTTAATAATAATAATAATAATAGAAATAATTTATTTATAAGGACAGAAGTGTGTTTAAATCTCTATTTATTCTACACTAATATTCATCCACTAAATACTAATATAGTATTATTTAATTGTTTTGATTACCTTTCTTTTTAAATTTCCAATTTCTCATTTTAAGTGTTAGTAGTGCTTTTGTAATTTTTATTAGCTATTGTAGATATTTTTTATATGTTGCTTTTATTTCAATTTTAGTCATTTTAGATCTTTAACTTAGCTCTTTCATATAGTTTTACTTCACTCATTTTAATTTCAGTCTAATTTTATTTTGGTTTTTATTTAATATTTATCTTTTATTTTAGTGGGGGAAAACGGTTTTCAATAGTTTTATTTTTAGTTTGCAATAAAACTGCAGGACAGTGCTCTCACAGGTCAACAATCCAAATACTATATCTGCTACCTTCAGACTGCTGCAAAATATGCTTAAATTACACAAAATGTTTGTATGACCAGTGAAAATGCACAGTTTGACACCAGACGACAAGGATACAGCTGAGAACAATCATTCGCTCTCTCTCCAACAGCCAAGCTGAATGTAAGAACGACTAAAAATGCCTTCACATTTGGAATCAGTCAAGCACATCTGATTTGAAAATGGCAAAAGGTCAGGTGCAGTTGATTTCACATTCTTCCAAAATGAAAAACTAAAAAGAGTTCCTTTCAGCCCCCGTGACCTCTCCTAGAGGAAATGATCCAGTGATCCGAGTAGAGCTCATGCAGTCTTTTATAGATTATTTATCTAGCTACATTTACTGTATAATCATTACACAGGGTGTTTTTTGTAAATCATTATACAGGCAAACACACAAACAGGTTTTCCCTTTTCCTTCAAGGTTAAAGGAAGACGAAATAAGTTATCACGTGATTATGGATGCATTTTCTTTGGCTGATGTTCAGGCAGAATCAGTACAAGCTTGTATCAGACATTTGCATTTTGGAGGAAGCTCCCTCGGGCCTGTAAGATAGAATGAAGGTGAGCATGAAGAAGGGAGAGACGAGTGATGGCTGTGTTGGGACCTGTAGTAGTAATATACTGTTATACCGCTTCAGTGCGCAGCTGTATTGACAATGAGTCTTACCATTCCAAGACGGAGTCTGATGAAAACGCGCGTAACGCAACGTATATAAACAACGAGGAGCGTGTTCGCCGAGTGAATGCAGCTCCTGCGGGACGTGTCATACTGCAGGCTAGAAAAGTTGCAGTGCAAGTGTCAGAATTCAAAACCCAGCCGCCGTCCCTTCTTCGCTGCACTCGTTTGTCAATGTCACAGCAGTAGACGCCGAGAGGATGGAGTGAAACTCAGCGGGTTCTCCTAATGCGAAGTTGCGATAATTACGACTGACCAGCAGGTGTCAGTGTTTAGATGCCAAACGAATATCAATTTCTTTTCTTCGGTTCTAGGTCACTTCTCCTGGGAGATTATTATTCAATTATTAAATGAAGATCAAAAACGCTGCATTAACGCCTCTCCCCCTTCGTTTCTGATCCCCACTCACTCACACACTCCTCTCATTCTATTCCTCCGTCTTTTCTGACTTTTAAATGCTAATATGGTGAGTGAGCGGAAATGTTTACTGCTTGTTTCTATTATACCACACCCCTCTACACACGTACGCGTACATCCGGAAAAAATACAGACCTATAAATTAAATAAGTAAAAAAAAATACAACTATTTTTATTCCAGTAGTATGGTAACATATGCAATAAGTGACGAGCTAAAATAATTGACCAATTTAATCATTTATTTAATTGTTACTACAGCAAAACTGTAATTTGGTATCGAGTGTTTTCACCACGCGTCATCAACTGGCCATATTGGCCGCACGGAATGTAAACAGTGGCACTGAATGGAATGAAACTCGCATATTTTACTGATTATTGCTGCTGAAATGGTCAATTATTGTCATGTTTTGGGCTGTGCTAATCGGTTGGACCGAGAAAAACATTAGGAGTACTATAGACTGCCAAAAGATACAACAAATCAAAGAGAAGAGTGCAAAAACAGTCTGAGGAACAAAAGGCGTTTGTGGTTGGCCAAACTGAACCAGGATTTCCAGGACAAGAATCTTGACAACATTCGTGTTTGTTCTTATCATTTCCAGTCAGGTAGGTGAAATATTAGGCTTATATCTTAATTGCTTAATATCTTATCTGCTGTTGAAACTAGGCTTTTGAGCAAAATGTAAACATTAAAACACTTGTAAAACAAGAAACAATTCATGACAGAGGGGAAAAATGTAAAAAGAAATGTAAAATATATCATAATCATTGTTTTGCCAATAAATATTGTAATCAACACCTTTGAATACTAATTAAATAAATGGTTTACATAAAAAGGACATGAAAACTTGCCCTGACCTGAAATTTATGACATATATATATACCACCAGTTAAAAAGTTTTTGAACAGTAAGATTTGTAATGTTTTTAAAGAAGTCTCTTCTGCTTACCAAGCCTGCATTTATTTGATCCAAATTACAGCTAAACAGTAAAATTTTGAAATAATTTTACTATTTAAAAAACTGAATTTTTAGCATAATTTCTCCAGTCACATAATCCTTTAGAAATCATTTTAATATTCTGATTTGCTAAATATATAAATATATATATTTCAATACCTGTGTATGTGCGAGCACATTTCTTTGTGACCATACACATGAAACAGACCCTTCAGATTTGTATTTCTAGAATACAGCACATAAAAGAAGCCTTTTAAAATGAAAAACAACAACAAAAAACCTTTTCTCTTTCTCTTTGGAGTGCAGGGATGCTGACAGGACAGTCAGAGGAGAAAGACTGATGGAAGACAATCTGCAGTTGTGCTTAAGTCCACTAGAGGGCAATAAGAGCGGAAACGTAACCCACCATGGGAGATTTAAAATCATTAAAAATGATCCTGAGTGTCTAAAAAAAACTGCCACACATTTCCTCCTCAGCTCTGAGTAGTAACCTCTCTGTCTACATGAGCAAATCATTGGAACTATTTAGCTTACATTTGAAGTATCATATACATACACAGAAGATTCATGTGATTGTATATGTGTATAGAGACTGCATGGGCTGTGTGGGTCCAGGATGCAAGATGCTGAGCTGGGCAGTAGGGATTTTTGGACAGCAGGTTAGAGCAAGATCAAGACTCAGTGGATCAATGTCACTACGAGAGTGAGTGAGAGAGAGAGAGAGAGAGAGAGAGAGACAGAAACGTCTACAGCGTCTACAAGAGAACAAAAGCCAAGAAAAGCAATAATACCATTTGAAACACAACTGCCCATATAAGCGTTTTAGTTCGCTTCATTAATCAAACGTTGCAAGAAATACCATTATTACAGTCCGTTTCTTGTTTTTGGACACGTATTAATTAAAATCCTCAACCTTTCCATGTAGAACGTGAGTAAGATGCACATTTCTCATAGTTACATATGTGCAGAATCATTGTGCCTACAAAGCATATCTGTAATGAGCGAGAGAGAGAGATGGCAGAGCTGAATCAGCACCACAGGAGAAACAGCAGCTCACTTCTCTTCCCTCGTTGTTCTTTTCTGTTCTTCTAATTAACCCCCTCAATCCGTTTAATTAAAGAAGAGCATCTGTCCTGCGAACAGTTGACAAAACACATGTGAGGGGTGCGTTAACACACACAAACACACACACACCCACACACATGCTGCGTTCTATAAAGGACACCTGCAGATCCACTGATGACTGTGGACTAAAAGTAAGTGTTTAGTTAACATACAGACCTCTGCTTCGAGTCAATTAAGAAGTTTCGCATGAGCAAGAGTGCCGTTGCTCTGAATATCATGTGATTTGTCTGCAGGTAATCACAGCTGCGCTGATATTCCAACCCAAACTCACAGCAATTCATACATATTTTTTGAGGTGGCTAATTCGTAGGAATTTTTACAAAGGACCACCTCTAATCCCGCCCCTAAATCGACCCCTCACACAAATCATACTAATGTGAGGTTGTACAAGTTTGTTCAAATTAGCCACCTCACAAAAAACGTATGAATTGGTTGTGAGATAACGTTGGATATTTAGACAAATCAATGATTTTATATATAGTTCAATAAACAATTAATTCATAATAAGTAACTTACATTTGTGATACAATTTAGTAATTTATCTGGTCTAATTTTGCTCTGTGAATGAAAATAGTTCCAAATGAAGCCACGCTATTTTACGTCTCAACACAAAATGAATCAGTATTTTAAGCCAATCGGTTTAATGATTCAGTGACTCACTCACTTCTTACAATCCCAATTTAATCTGTTTTTGAATGAATCATGTGAGTAAATGATTCAATAACTATCTTACTTTTTACTTTTCTGAACGAATCAGTGTTTTTAAACTAATTGAGTAAATGTGTTAATGACTCACTCACTTGTTACAATCCTGAATCAATGATTCTCAAGAGTTTGATTAAATGATTCAGTGATATACTTTTTTGTTAAATTCCTGAATGAATCTGTGTTTTTGAACATATCACTTGAGTAAATGATTTAATATCTCACTCACTTATGTTCCTGAATGAATTAAGTTTTTGAACAAATTGATTGAGTAAATAATTAAATGACTCACTTGTTACATTCCTGAATTAATCAGTGTTTTTGAATAAATCACTTGAGTAAAAGATTCAATAACTCACTCACTAGTTATGTTAATGAGTAAATCTATGCTTTGAAATTGAGTAAATAATGACTCACTTGGTACAATCCTGTATCAATATTTCTCAACAAACAGCTTGAGTGAATGACTTAACGATATACTTGATAAATTCTTGAATGAATCTGGGTTTTGAACCAATCATCTGAGTAAATGATTCAGTGATTCACTTGTTACATTCCTAAATAAATCTATTTTTGAATTAATCACTTGAGTAAATGATTAATTAACTCAATCACTTGTTATGTTTCTGAATGAATCAGTGTTTTTAAATTGAGTAAATGTTTTAATAACTCACTTACATGTTTCAACCCTGAATCCATGATTCTAAACTAACAGTTTGAGTGAACGATTCAATCATATCATATAACAAATTAAATTCTAATTAAAAATTAATTGAGCATTTGAATGCTTTAATGATTCACTCACTTGTTACAATCCTGAATCAATGATTCACAACATATAGCTTGAGTGAATGATTTACTGATATATTTTCTTGTTTTTGAACAAATCACTTGAGTAAATGGTTTAATAACTCACTTGTTACATTTCTGAATAAATCAGTGCTTTTAAAATTAATTGAGTGCTTTGAATGCTTTAATGATTCACTCACTTGTTACAATCCTGAATCAATGATTCACTACATATAGCTTGAGTATATTTTCTTGTTTCTGAACAAATCACTTGAGTAAATGATTTAATGTCTAACTCACTTATGACCCTGAATGTATCTAAGTTTTTGAACAAATTGACTGAGGAAATGATTCAATGACTCGATTGTTACATCACTGAATAAATCAGTATTTCTGAATTGACCACTTGAGTAAACGATTAAACAAATCACTCACTTATTATGTTTATGAAAAAATCTTTTTTTTCACATTGAGTAAATGCTTTAATGACTCACTCGTTACATTTCTGAATCACTGATTCTCAACAAACACCTTGAGTAAATGATTCAATGATATACTTCCTTGTTGAATTCCTGAATGAATCTGTGTTTCTGAACAAATCATTTGAGCAAATGAATTTAATGTTTTGCTCACTTATGTTACTGAATGAATTTGTTTTTGAACAAAACGATCGAGTAAATGATTCAATGACTCACTTGTTACATTCCTGATTAAATCAGTGTTTTAGAACAAATCGCTTAAGTAAATGATTCAATGACTCACTCATGAAGACAGTCACTTGTTGTCATCAATATAAACTTGCAGAACGGTACACAGAAACTAATACAGACTTATAGTCTGTCATGTGCAAACAGAGAATTAGAATGCAACCTTAAAAGCTTCATATAATAGGTATTTATACAGAATGCCACTAGTGCTCCCTCAAAAAACAAGTGCTTGACTTCCCTGACAGTATTTAAAGCACCATGTTTCTTTTGTATCTCCATTTTGTCTCTCATCTAATTATTTGGTCAGTCCCTCTACTCATTTTGTGCCCCTCTCTCTCTCGTTTTCTCTTCACTCGTCCTTTCTTTCCTCCTTCACAGCGGTAAATTATTGAAAGGTTATTAAATTCAGAGGCATCATAGAGCCGCTAGCACCGGCTCACACACATGCATGCGACTGCAAACGTGCCACACGTCACCCCAATAAATTTAATCCGCAATTCCACCCGTTGCAGCCAAACAGACATTTACTATTCACTGTGTTCAGAGCAGGTTTTTTTAATCAATCAAACGTTCCTCGGAATCAGTGTTTCAGCCGAGAGAGAGGATGAGTGCGTGTTTGGTTTTAAATCTGCTAAGGAATTGATATGTGTCGGTGGGGGGAGAGTTCAGCTGCTGTTACCAGCTCTCAAGGCCGACCTCATCACCGCTCCCCTCACATCAGCAGAGTGTGTGCGAGCGTAAATCACACACACCTCCACTCACTTCCCCTCGTTTCAAAGCCCATTTGCCACAGGCAATTAGAAACCAACCAATCTCTCGCTCTCTCTTGCTTTAACTCCTCTCTGCGGCTCATTCTCTACGTCTCACTCCTTTCCGCTGTTCTCCTTCCTCTTCTCTCACTCTGTATCAGGGCAGTCACTCAATGTCACAGCCCTGATGGCGAGTTTTAGCCTTTTGAACTGTACTAATCCAACAGATAAATTCACACTCACTCACGCACACACTCACACACACAAAGTGCCACTTTCCGACGTTGGTCAATAGTACGTGAAGTTTAAAGTCAACCCGGGAGACTCTGTTTATTAAACAGAGGTGCAGATATGATTTTCAATACACATAATATTTCATCTTTTTCAATATATCAGTTCAGTCTAGCCATTTTCGATTTTCTTCTCAGTCACCTCTTCACAGAGACCGATGGCCTGGCCTCACACACGCGCACACGCTGGTCCTCACTTTACTGTTTATTACCCCCTTTCTTCTGAACAACAATAAGGATATGGCTCTCTTGCTCTCCTCTGCATCTTTCCTTCACTCCCTCGCTCTCTTTATTGCAAGTTCAAGTAAGTTTACAGAACACAGCTCCCCTCTGAGCAATGAAGAGAGAGAATATATGTGTCTGTTGGGCCTTGTTTCTTTGTGTGTGTGGGCATGTCTGTTTATTCTTGTATGTTATTATATATGTTATTATATCAGCTGGGAGCAGTTGATCTCCCATCATGCACCTAGAAAGCAAAGCTTTTAACGTAAACGATTGCTCTATTATCTGTTTTGTATTGTTTAACTTTGGGATTATGCATGCTTGACGTTTTGGCAAACCGGTTAATTATGTGTCATATGTGCTGTTATGGCCGCTAGCTGTTGTCCTGCTTTATGAGGCTGTCTTAAATGTGTTGATTAAGCTCTGTTGGCCACATCAAGCACAACAGTAGCCACCCATTTTGTCACTTGGTTCCGGAAGTGTTTTGCCATTGATTTTCTCACAGGGATTTTAAAAAAACTCTTTAATAAAGAGTTCTAGGCCATGAACAAAACCACCCAGCTTTAAGATGAATCACAGCATCACATCCTTTGGTGCAAAGCTAAACTGTAAACAAAACTGGGGAAAATATGCCTTTT
>JAHKKF010504941.1:0-11270 GCA_019740295.1 Labeo calbasu
TGGTTTCATTCAGAAATCACTATATAAACTTTAGAATGAAAAGCGGTGATGTATTTTATGTGATTAAATAATTCAAATAATTTTGTTATTTTACAATAATGTTATTTATTACCATCAAAGAAGGCAGTGTAAAAAAAAAACCAACTAAAATACAGCGATGATAAAATATAAACAAATACAAAAATTGTGGAACTTTATTTAGAGAGCAAGTGTCATTAGCACTTGTCAACAGTTTTTTAGATACCAACATAATTTCTCAAAAACACAATTCTAATCTTGTGTGTTTGTGTGTAACTAAATCATCAATCCCATTCATTTCTTTTACCTTCTGTGAATCTGTGTTTCTTACAGGAATATGTACTATACTCGCCTGTTCCTCAGAATGAGACTCAAAGACTGCTGCTAATAGGACATCTCATAATCAGACTGCTAATGGAACACCAGCGTAACATTATTTATTATTTATTACTTTCAGTGAAAGGGACAGTGCAGAGACAAAATGAGAAATGTAATTAAAGTAGTTCATAGTTTACATAATCATTGCTTCAAAACAAGGCATTAAACCAGTAAAAAAAAAAAAACATTACTACCAGCATGAACAGCAAGTACTTGAGTTTTTCAGTATGTTGAGGTTTATTAAGGGAGAATTTCACTTCCAGCACAAACATTTACAAATAATGTACTCACCCCGTTGTCATGCAAGATGTTCAAGCCTTTCTTTCTTCAGACGTAAAGAAATTGTTTTTGAGGAAAATGTTTCAAGATTTCTCTCCATATAGTGGTATTCTATGGTGCCTGTGAGTTTGAACTCCCAAAATGCATTTTTAATGCAGCTATAAACTAAAGTGCTATTAATCATGCCAGCCAAAGAAGAAGGGTCTTATCTAGTGAAACGATAGGTCATTTTCTAAAAATAAGTAAATAAAATTATATACTTTTTAACCCCAAATGCTCATCTTGTCTAGCTCTGCCATGCACATTCGTACTCTGTGTAATCTGGGTCAGTACAGATAAGGTATGTTGAAACACTCCCACCTCATTTTCTCCTCAAACTTTAAAATTGTCCTACATCACTCTTTTACCTTTTTTTTTTGTAAATGGCGTTATCTATACAATTTTGTTCTGGAAGTGAACTACTCATTTAAAGGTGCTACAATGACCCAAAACAAGAGCAGAGATGTCATGGTTAGTTGCTTTGCAGTCGTGTACCTCATGCTTTGGATAATCATGGAATCACAGTGCACTGTATAAACACTCGTTTCAGGATTTGAGGGAACTGAAGTAGTATTAAAAATCAACTCTGGAAGCACTTTGTAGTATAGCACATTAGCACAATATCTATGTGATGATGTGCAATTCATGCTAGATCTTCCTTCTTGAGAAGGAAGATAGTGACTTGTGGGGCATTAAAAGTGAACGTCCTGTTCATGAAGCATGTTGATTGTGATACTATGCCTTGTATTATCACTGTGTGATAAATATTTGCCTCCACTTGGGGGTTCAACCTGTAATTTGGGTGTTATCATTGCTTATATGTGCCTTTGTGCCAGCAAATGTAAAACGTGTTTTGAAGTTAAGCCTGTATAAACGCTGTTGTCTTTCTGTAACAAATGAACGAATAAATTGAATTCTCCTGGTATGTTTATTTAATAAATGCCATTAAAATATTTACATATAATAGCTGGATTCCAGAAATGGTGAATTCCTAGTCTGGACACAAGCTTGCTAAAACTATTGCAATACTATTTGTATGCATGCATGTATTTATGAAATATAAGTGGTAATGTCTGCTGTCTAAAAAAGAAGTGATAATTTCTTTGTCTTACACTCTTTAAATATATTAAAGTTTGATTTTAAAGTAGGCATAATAGTGGTTATTTTGTTACGTATTATTAACATGTATTTCCTTGTGATACAAATGGCGAACATTATTTGTTACCTAAATATAAGCAGTAGCATTCATGACGGCAAAGGTTTTTTTTGTTTGTTTTTTGTTTTTTGTTTTGTTTTGTGTTGTTTTGTTTTTTGTTTGTCTTTCCTGTGTATATTGGTCATCCCTCTAGTGGTCACATGCTGTATTAGTTTCAGTTCTGACGGTGTGCTTTCGGTCTGCTGCTCTAAATTCTAAATACAGACTTAAAAGCGAAGGCAATTAGATCTAAGCTATAAAATGGCAGAATCTGGCTAGGAAATGAGGGGATGTTATGTTTACGATACAAAGCATTAGGCGAAAACATTTAATGCGGGTTATGTACAAATAAAAAAACATGGCAGGTTTGCAGTTCTCACAAAATACGTATTAAGTTTCATGAAGCTGTGATTCAAATGACTACAAGCAGAAGCTGAAAAAGGTTTTTGTTTCGTATCTAGAAGAAAGAACGCCGCGAAACGTCACTACGTCCTCACGCTACAGCCCATAGGGAAGCCTATGGTGAAACAGGAATGACCAAGCAAACTTAACTGAATCTGTACTCATTTTAAAAGAAAATGAAGAATGTCTCGAATTTGTTCTCATTGCTCATGTATTTACTCATGTATGGTAAGACATTTTAATATTACAATCTCTTTTTAGGTCAACGATAAGACGAACGTGACGGTTTAGTTTATATTACAATAATTTATTTATTATTCTGTATTTTACTTGACCGCTATAAGACATTTATTTGTTACAGTTTCTTTTCTCTTCAACGCTAAAAATTAACAATGTACATTAAACGTGTTTTGTATGTTTTTGTTTGATTTGTGATGAACTGTTACTTTCTTCTTTAGGTGTGTCTGGTGCTGATACAGATAGAGGGTCAGTGTCTGTGATGGAGGGAGATTCAGTCACTTTACAATATCCTACGGAAATAAACCAACAAGAAGACATTATGTGGTATTTTAATAACATTCCCATCGCTGAAATTACTGGAGATCCCAGTAAGATTTGTACGGATGTTCGGTGTGATAATCGTAATGAGAGATTCAGAGACAGACTGAAACTGGATCATCAGACTGGATCTTTGACCATCTTAAACACCAGAACCACAGACGCTGGACTTTATGATGTTTGGGTCTCCAACAAAAACCCTCGCGCTGGAGGATCCTACTCTGTTGTTGTTCAGGGTAAGTCGTTATGTTTAAAAACAAGTCGTGTACATTTAAATGCCGTCATTAATTTGATTATTTTTGGAATGACATTAAATATGAATTTATTTTCTTTAAGAACCTGCTGCTGGAGAATTTCCACTTAAAATGAATGAATTAAATACAACAGACAAGCATACTACAAAATCATGCAAAAAATGCAAGTGTTTACAAAATGAATGTGAATCTGAATCTAAAATTCAAGAAAACAACCCTCTTGCTTGTTTGATAGTGCTTAACTAGAAAAAAAAGTCATACAGGGACATTTTTTGCTTTTGGATATCTTGAAATTCTGGATAGCTTCAAAATTCATTGTAACTGTATTTGAATAGACAATGTTTTTTGACTTTGTTTTTGCAAAGTGCTCAAAAAAATGTCAGCTCGCATACCTCGCATCACAATATTAACGCAGATGATACATATCGCACACCCCGTTTACATTATGAATTTATACATATTTCTCTACCCACAAACTTTATGATCTGAAACCATATTAATTTAGTTTTGTGGCTCATAAGGAACTGTTCATTTCTTCTTTAGGTGTGCCTCGTCTTGATATGGATGAAATGTCATTGATCGAGGGAGATTCAGTCACTCTAAATACTGGTGTTGAAACAAACCAACAAGAAAAGATTAAATGGTATTTTAATGACATTCGAATAGCTCAAATCAGTGTAGACCAGAGTAAGATCTGTACAGATGTTCAGTGTAATGAAGGTACTGAGAGATTCAGAGGCAGACTGAAGCTGGACAAACTGACTGGATCTCTGACCATCATGAACGTCAGGATCTCATATGCTGGACTTTATAAACTGCAAATCATCAACAGCAGAACCAGCATCATGAAGACATTCGGTGTTGCTGTGGCTAGTAAGTATAATTTAATGTTGATGTTCAATAAATATATACATCTTTGATCTCATAGGTTGATCCACAAGTAGTCAGAGAAGTCATTAGATATATAGTCATCCAGGAGATTCACGTATGTTTGTCTAACGAGTGACTGTGTAAATTAGTGTTTTTCTGCTGTTCGTTAGCATGTGTTAGGTTATGAATCCGGACATATTTTTCTACCTACACTCTATCTGTAGAAAGAAATATTTCCACAGCACTTTCATGTTGTATAATTTTGTTTGGTGTGTAATGAACTGTTCATTTCTTCTTCAGATTTGGCTGGTGTTGGCACAGATGAAGTGTCAGCCTATGCAATGGAGGGAGATTCTGTCATTCTACACACTAATGTTAAAACAATCCAACAAAAAAATATTAAGTGGTATTTTAATGACATTCTAATAGCTCAAATCAATGGAGACCTGAGTAAGACCTGTACAGATGTTCAGTGTAATAAAGGTGCTGAGAGATTCTATGACAGACTGAAACTGGATCATCAAACTGGATCTCTGACCATCACAAACATCAACACCACAGATGCTGGACTTTATCAACTAGAGATCATCAGCAACAGAATCAGCACTTCAATCATGAAGCACTTAAGTGTTTTTGTTCATGGTGAGTCATTATGTTTAATATGTTTTGTACATTTAAATCACATCCATAATGTGCTTCATGATATTTTACAGTGACATTCAGAGCTGTTTTTTGTTTTTTTCTCTTAATTAATATAGTATTTATGTATATATATCCGTGTTCGGATTCCTGGCACACTTGTGGTGTTCCCGATCAAAAATGACTCCAAACAATTGCTTATAAATCTCTTATTATGGTTTATTATTATCACCAAATATTGGATTCAATCTTTTTGTCAACTTGTTTTCTTTCATGTAAGACTGGTTTTGTGTTTCTACATCTGATTATTCGTAGGCCTCATTTATCAGAAAGTAGGCACCAGTATGAATGAAACCCATTTTGCGTAAAAATCGAAAAAATAATACCTCTCTCAATAGAAATATTAAGCAGACATATAATAATCCACACTTTTTTCAGTGTACAGATGTTTACAGGAGTATTTTGTTGTTAATTTAAAATAAACACACTGATGTGGCAAGCTATTAGAACCGAACCAAACCAAAAACTGTGGTTAAAAACCAACGTAACCCCTCCGGTTATACTTGCACTGCTCTGAGCATGAGGGATCTATGCCAGTAGGGCAGAGTTACTAGTTGTAGGTAGGGCTAACTCTTGTGTTATTTGACAAAAGGCCGCAGACTCATTTTGAGACACTCTGATTTATATGAATTATAAAAACAGGAGTTGGTCGATATTTACTATTATAGGGTGGTGGGTGCGGACACAAAATAATGTTATGTAAAAGTTATTTTGAATAATAGGAATTAACTACACATTAAGTATAGAATGATTTTAAATTAATTTATTGTTAGTTTTGTTCTGGTGAAGGTGACAGTTTATCATCAAGCAATCTCTGACCTTGTTATATTCATAAATGTGGTGCCTTGCTAAATGTATGTTATTTAATACTTTTTTTTTTTTTGGTTCACCAGCAAAACAAACTATGGGAGGAATTGAAAAAAAAAAAAAATTCAAAATTGTATTCAAATTGTTTTATAAGCACACAATATCAAATGATAAAAATGATAAAGCATAAGGAATTGCTTTCATATTAATAGTTCTTGAGGTTGTTTGGTTAGTTACCTTCCTTTATGGTTTGTTTTTTAGGTTTTCCTTCTGAAGAACGAGATGATATGAGAAGAAAGTCAGTGAAGGAGGGAGAATCTGTCACTTTAGATCCTGGTGAAATAAAAAACCTGAATGATTTCTTGACGTGGTATTTTAAAGACACACTCATCGCTGAAATCACTGGAAATCAGAGTAAAATTTGTGCAGCTGCTCAGTGTGATGAGAGACTCAGAGACAGATTGAAGGTGAATCACACTGCATCTCTGATCATCACAGACATGAGGACATCAGACTCAGGACTCTATAAACTAATAATCACCAACATCAGATTCAGCATCATAAAGAGCTTCAATGTTGCTGTCATTGGTAAGTATCATTTAGTCACTCAGTGCGTTTTTCTTTTAACAGGTTTTACTGAAAGTTTGATTTTTTTAATTGATTTTTTATTTATTTATTTTTTTTTTACATTTTTTCCCACTCTCAAAGTAAAAAATAAACTCTCTGTCTGTCTTCAGGTGCTGTCGCAGAAATAAATGCTGTTGCTGTTGTTGTTGTTGTTGTTGTTCTGCTGCTTGTTGCTTCAACTGTTGCTGTGATTTACTATAGGTGAAGTAGTGGAGGTGTGTATTACATACAGATGCACAATGAACATATATTTGTTTTGTAAAAACAATATTTAAAAGATGTGAAATTAACCAATGCACTATGTATTTAACTGAGTTTGTTGTTATTGTTAAAACAGACAGTGCAGTGCAGCCCAGTCATCAGGTAAGATACTGTGTACATTAAATTTATCTGCTGCAGAAAATAGATTCAGATCTTGTGTCTACTACAGTATGTTTGTGTTTTATGTGGTTTCATTTAGAAATGATTGCATAGCAACACCAATAATAATTGACTCTTTAATACAGTGTTGCTCTCATACTGTTTTACTGTATAATAAGGAATAAATTGAATTAATATGAACACATATTATATAATTATAATAATTTGTATTACTTAATGATATGAAAGCAAAACGAGCAGCTTTATTAAGGGGAGAACGAAGAATACCAATACTGACTAGATATCTGCCTGTAAATAAGAAATGTAGTATTTTAAATCACATGATACAGTTGTATTATTGTCTGACATCCTAATTCTTCTTGAATAGTTTAAGATTTTTTTTTTTTTTTCCATTATGATTGGCTAACATTATTCAATAGAAATAAACATTAACACCCAGCACTATTTTACTTTAGTTGAGGGGGGAAACAAGTTGAGAAAAAGAGTTGCCTGAGCTGCTTGGTTTCAGCAAAAGCTATTTCTGCTGTGATGAGGAATTTTTGCAATATTTACATTAACGTTTTAAGAGAAGCATCCCATATTTAGGACCGTCATAACTGCTGTGTCGAAGAACAGACTTTAAAGGAGAAGTCCACTTTCAGAACAACAATTTACAAATAATTTACTCACCCCCTTGTCATCCAAGATGTGCATGTCTTTCTGTCTTCAGAAAATTATGTTTTTTGTAAAGAAATTGTTTTTTGAGGAAAACATTCCAGCATTTTTCTTCATATAATGGACTTCAGTTGTGCCCCCCATTTTGAACTTCCAAAATGTAGTTTAAATACAGCTTCAAAAGGCTCTAAATGATCCCAGCCGAGGAAGAAGGGTCTTATCTAGTGAAACGATCAGTCATTTTTTTTTTTGAAAAATAAAAATTTGTGTACTTTTAAAGCACAAAATCTTGTGTAGCACAGGCTCTGAGATGCGAGTTCACGACACTATATACTATTGAATCACGTGGAAAGGTCACACTTAACTACAGATCCAGTGTTTACAAAAAAGCTACAACAATGTTGGACAATTCTGAAGTTGTAGGAGAAAATAAGATGTTTTTGCCATTCTCTACCTTTTTGACCTGGAGTACACAGACAATGAACTTAGACGTGATTGGTAGTAGTGATGGGAAGTTTGGATCATTTTACCGACACGGACCTTTGAGTCTCGTTCAGCAAAATGGACAAATCTTTTTTCGAGTCATTTCGTTCATTTTAGCAAAATATAATTAAAATGGTACACATTACTTCACCAGCACATCTACTGCTTACAAAAACGTTGATCACACTACAAACAAGACAAAACTGTAATGCTATAAGAAACAGAAAAGATTAATTCATTGTTTATCTAGGTCTTGATTAGCACACCTCACCTCTCATCTGACAAGTTTTCGGGTTTGAGTTGTTCGTTCATCACGTGACCCCATAAGATGAACAAACGACTCGAAAAACCTGAAGACTCGAGAAACAGGTGAACTAATTCCAGTACAGAACCTAATAGGATGTTGCGCATGCACGACTGAATGAATCACTCCCCAAGACGACTCGTTCTTCCCGAGTCACATTAAAGATACATTCAAAATGAATGAATCATTCAAGAACACAAATAACAGAGCCTGTGCTACACAAGCTTTTGTGCTTAAAAAGTATAAAAGTTTTTTTTTTATTTTTTGAAAAAAATGACCAATCATTTCACTAGATAAGACCCTTCTTCTTTGGCTGGGATCGTTTAGACCCTTTTGAAGCTGTATTTAAGCTACATTTTGGAAGATCAAAATCGGGGGCATAATTAAAATCCATTATATTGTAACAACTGGCTGTTGTTCTAAGCGGAGCTAAGCTATACTGTGAAACTTTTTTTAAGCTACTTGCCAGCAGGGTGGTAGCACCTACTTAACTTTACTTAGCTAGCGGAAAGTGCAAACACTCATGACCTTGAGTGTCTCTGTAAACAGATGCACAGACAGAATAAACCAACAGGAGGCAGCACTGTCGTCCTATACCTTTAATTAGAACACAGAGTAAGTCACACTTTTTATATAACAGGGCTGTAAATGAACCAAACCCAAGCAAACTAACTTGAACATAAAAACACATACCATTGCTAATGCACAAACCCAACCGTCTTGCTTAAATAACGCAAAAATAAGTCAACTCTAAAGAAATACCCATAATGCACCGGGCTGCTAGCACTGACTCCTGGGTCATTACAATATGAAGAAAAATCCTGGAATGTTTTCCTCAAAAACCATAATCTCTTTACGACAGAAGGCAGAAAGACATGAACATCTTGGATGACAAGGGGGTGAGTACATTATTTGTAAATTGTTGTTCTGGAAGTGGACTTCTCCTTTAATAAGAGTTTCCGAGTCGGGGGCGTTTCAGTGAATGGATGGGTGTCCATGGTCAGATGCAATGGATGCAGCCAAAGACAATAGATATATACAGCGTCTGTACTGACAGTACATTTGTTGAAAAGTATTATTTTTGTAATGTACAATTTAAAACTTTATAAGTTACATATACAAAATATTATTGTAGAATTACCATAGAATATATAATGATGCAGTTTACATCACTCTCATAAATTGAATAAATACAGAAAAATACAAAAACACAGTGATGCATTCTTTATTCCTCATTTTGTAGATGCAGAGTTTAAAAAAATCATTGAATTTTATGTAGAAAAGGTAAATCGCCATCTTGTTCTGACCAAAGTGACTTGAATGCACCTGACGGCGTAAAGTACGAACGTCCCAGGAGGACTTGAACACAGCAAAAGATATTGTGCTTAAAGGGGTCATATGATGTGATTTCATGTTTTCCTTTATCTTTGGAGTGTTACAAGCTGTTCGTGCATGTATAAGATCTGTAAAGTTGCAAAGATTAAAGTCTCAAACCCAAAGAGATATTCTTTATAAAAGTTAAGACTCAGCCATGCCTTCCTAAAACAGCTTATTCAAACACACCCCCACAAATCTATGTCACTGTATGGGAAGATTTGCATAACACCGCCAAAAAGTTTATAAAAAAAGATAGAAGGCATAACTTTTATTCTCACTGTAGTATTGTTGCAGCCGTGGAGACACATTGTGTGTTTTGTTGCGAAAGCAAAAATACTTTGTTTGGCCTTCCAAATCAGTACACAACTAGAAATCAGTGGTTAAGTTACATTTGCAATACTGTTCCAGAAGAGTACAATGCAAATGTTCAAGTGTGTGCAGTGGATTTTACAGAGGATTGTTTCCTGAACTTGAGAGAGTAGCCTACAATGCCAGCTTAGCACACTATAAAGTGGGGCAATTCCAGCTTTGCAAGGACAGTCTGGCGCTTCCGACTCGCAGCCTGTAAATACATTTTTATATTTAAAGAATTTGGTACTGGCTATTTAAACGCAAGTTTTGAGCAGTATAGAGTAGTACTCATTTATAATGGGTTTTATTGTTGCCTCGTTGTGCCAGGTAACGACATCACACGGCAACAATAATACAACGGACAGTATGTGGAACATAATGTATTTTTTGAACCTCAAACACATTCCATTACACCAAATGCACAAAATAATGTTACTTTTAGCAACATCATATGGCCCCTTTAAAATATCAGGATATTAGCATATGAAATCTTTAGTGTTGCTTTCTTTGTGTAACTGAACCATCAATCCTGTTGATTTATTCTGTGATTCAGAATCATGTAGATGACTTGTCCCCTAATCACACTGAAGATCTGCTAATGGATGAAACATCCTCTAATCAGACTGAGGCTCATGTTGCCAATGAGACGTCGCAGTAACATTATTATTTTTATTATGTGAAGATTGGAAATGAGAGAAGAACATCAACTGAAACACACAACACTCAGAGAGAAACACAGTACCTTTAGTATGAGGTACAAGTACTGAAATTTCACCTAATTCATCAGTCATCAGTCAACACACAGGTTTTGAATTGAGTCTGTACTACTAATATTAGTAATATTACAGTCTTTAAAGTTTTACTATTATCATCTGACAGCACTAGAGAGGAATATGCCTGATAAAAACCCCAGTTTGCTGTTATTCATAAAATGTATGTCACTCAGTGCGGGCGTTTTCTGCAGGAATCAGTTTATTTAAGTCTATGAAGCACTTTATGGTTAAAGAAGGGTTGAATGTTCGAATCCTGCAAGGGTTGATCCACGAAATCTTACCATTGTGTTCTTGATCAAACCCTGAAACTGAGGAACTCAACCTGCAACAAATTTCATTAACTGTTCTGAGTATGCAGTCCAAGGGCGTAGATTTGCTCTGGACATTGGTGGGGACCTATGACCTACGTCCACGGAATGCATGTTTTTTTTTTATATGCTGCAAAATGCAAAATCACTTTACATTAATACTAGCAATGCTTCGATTGATATTAATCCACTCGAAATGCAATTCATTAAGTTATATTACACACACATATTATATGTTATATATAATCAACATTCAGATTCACCTCCTGTGACCTTGCCTCTTCACCTGAACTACAACATGGCTGATCTGCTTCTGTCCCCTAATAAAAAAAAAACATTGAGGGATTCCTTATGAGCATTGACAGAGAATGCCTCAGCCTATTATTGGTAACAATGTTAAATCTCAGGACAACTAGGTATAATAATATCAAGTCATCGTTCAACATCACCTGTGACCCCTTCTCTCCATCGCTGTCTGATATACAGCACAGTTGTTTAGGTTCTGTCACCTGA
>JAHKKF010504942.1:0-11164 GCA_019740295.1 Labeo calbasu
TGGTTTCATTCAGAAATCACTATATAAACTTTAGAATGAAAAGCGGTGATGTATTTTATGTGATTAAATAATTCAAATAATTTTGTTATTTTACAATAATGTTATTTATTACCATCAAAGAAGGCAGTGTAAAAAAAAAACCAACTAAAATACAGCGATGATAAAATATAAACAAATACAAAAATTGTGGAACTTTATTTAGAGAGCAAGTGTCATTAGCACTTGTCAACAGTTTTTTAGATACCAACATAATTTCTCAAAAACACAATTCTAATCTTGTGTGTTTGTGTGTAACTAAATCATCAATCCCATTCATTTCTTTTACCTTCTGTGAATCTGTGTTTCTTACAGGAATATGTACTATACTCGCCTGTTCCTCAGAATGAGACTCAAAGACTGCTGCTAATAGGACATCTCATAATCAGACTGCTAATGGAACACCAGCGTAACATTATTTATTATTTATTACTTTCAGTGAAAGGGACAGTGCAGAGACAAAATGAGAAATGTAATTAAAGTAGTTCATAGTTTACATAATCATTGCTTCAAAACAAGGCATTAAACCAGTAAAAAAAAAAAAACATTACTACCAGCATGAACAGCAAGTACTTGAGTTTTTCAGTATGTTGAGGTTTATTAAGGGAGAATTTCACTTCCAGCACAAACATTTACAAATAATGTACTCACCCCGTTGTCATGCAAGATGTTCAAGCCTTTCTTTCTTCAGACGTAAAGAAATTGTTTTTGAGGAAAATATTTCAGGATTTCTCTCCATATAGTGGTATTATATGGCGCCTGTGAGTTTGAACTCCCAAAATGCATTTTTAATGCAGCTATAAACTAAAGTGCTATTAACAATGCCAGCCAAAGAAGAAGGGTCTTATCTAGTGAAACGATAGGTCATTTTCTAAAAATAAATAAATAAAATTATATACTTTTTAACCCCAAATACTCATCTTGTCTAGCTCTGCCATGCACATTTTGTTCTGTAAGTGAACTACTCATTTAAAGGTGCTACAGTGACCCAAAACAAGAGCAGTCAACGATTTCTTTGTTTCTTGTCATTTGCACCATAATGGCATTTGCACTGATGTACTTAACATGAGTGCGTTTCCTGAAAGCAACTATGGTCGTGAGTTCCATTTTTACCAATGTGTAGTGGAGTGGAACTAACAACCATAGTTGGCTAGCGATACTTTTGGGAAACGCACCCCAGATCAGTTAATTTGTCTCATCGGTTTACATCCTCTGTAACTGATTGTTTTCATGAATACCTCACCAAGATGGCCATTATGACAAAGAAATGTATTTGACTACTCATATACAATCACACAAGGGCTTGTACTGTAAGTCACAAGTGCACTTCACATACTGCAGTTGTCATTATTGGGTACTTTTTTTTTTTTTGACATTTTGTGGTTACTGCATATTATGTTACTTTTTTTCTTACTTTTTTATGTGGTTATTGCATAGGTGTAGTGTGAAACAGTCTGGTTTTAGGATGTCATGGTTAGTTGCTTTGCGGTCGTGTACCTCATGCTTTGGATAATCATTGAATCACAGTAACTGTATAAACACTTGTTTCAGGATTTGAGGGAACTGAAGTAGTATTAAAAATCAACTCCGGAAGCAGTTTAGCACATTAGCACAATATCTGTGATGATGTACAATTAATGCTAGATCTTCCTTTTTGAGAAGGAAGATTGTGACTTGTGAGGCATTAAAGGTCCTGTTCATGAAGCATGTTGATTGTGATACTATGCCTTGTATTATCACTGTGTGATAAATATTTGCCTCCACTTGGGGGTTCAGCCTGTAATATGGGTGTTACCATTGCTTATATGTGCCTTTGTGCCAGCAAATGTAAAATGTGCTTTAAAGTTAAGCCTGTATAAACGCTGTTGTCTTTCTGTAACAAATGAACGAATAAATTGAATTCTCCTGGTATGTTTAATAAATGCCATTAAAATATTTACACATAATAGCTGGATTCCTGAAATGGTGAATTCCTAGTCTGGACACAAGATTGCTAAAACTATTACAGTACTATTTGTATGCATGCATGTATTTATAAAATATAAGTGGTAATGTGATATCAGACTGCTGTCTAAAAAAGAAGTGCTAATTTATTTGTCTTACACTTATTAAATATATTAAAGTTTGATTTTAAAGTCGGCATAATAGTGGATATTTTATAACGTATTATTAACATTTATTTCCTTGTGGTACAAGGAGCGAACATTATTAGTGACCAAATATAAGCAGTAGCATTCATGAGGTTTTTTTTTTTTTTTTTTTGGTTTATTGTTTTTCTTTGTTTGTGTATATTGATCATCCCTCTAGTGGTCACATGCTGTATTAGTTTCAGTTCTGAGGGTGCGCTTTCGGTCTGTTGCTTTAAGTTCTATCTTAATACAGAATTAAAAGCGAAGGCAATTAGATCTAAGCTATAAAATGGCAGAATCTGGCTAAGAAATGCAGGGGATGTTATGTTTACGATACAAATCATTAGGCGGAAATATTTAATGCGGGTCATGTACAAGTAAAAAACATGGCAGCTTTGCAGTTCTCACAAAAAAACGTATTAAGTTTCTTGAAGCTGTGATTCATGTCACTACAAGCAGAAGCTGAAAAAGATTTTAGTTTTCGTGTGTAGAAAAAAGAACGCCGCGAAACGTCACCACGTCCTCACGCTACAGCCCAGAGGCTTTATGGTGAAACAGCAATGACCAAGCAAACTTCACTGAATCTGTACTCATTTTGAAAGAAAATGAAGAATGTCTCGAATTTGTTCTCATTGCTCATATGTTTACTCATGTATGGTAAGACATTTTAATATTACAATCTCTTTTTAGGTCAACGATAAATACGAACGTCACGGTTTAGTTTATATTAGAATAATTTATTTGCTATTCTGTATTTTACTCGACCATTGTAAGAAATTTATTTTACAGTTACAGTTTATTTTCTCTTTAACGCTAAAAGTGAACAATGTACATTAAACGTGTTTTGTATGTTTTTGATTTGTTGATGAACTGTCCCTTCTTTAGGTGTGTCTGGTGCTGATACAGAAAGAGGGTCAGTGTCTGTGATGGAGGGAGATTCAATCACTTTAAAATATCTTACGGAAATAAACCAAAAAGAAGACATTATATGGTATTTTAATAACATTCCCATCGCTGAAATTACCGGAGATCCCAGTAAGATTTGTACGGATGTTTGGTGTGATAATCGTAATGAGAGATTCAGAGACAGACTACAATTAGATAATCAGACTGGATCTCTGACCATCACAAACACCAGAACCACAGACACTGGACCTTATGATGTATGGGTCTCCAGCAAAAATCGTGGCGGTGGAGAATCCTACTCTGTTGTTGTTAAGGGTAAGTCGTTATGTTTTAGAACAAGTCATGTACATTTAAATTACGCCATTAATTTGATACTTTTTGGAGTGACAAAATCCTCGAGGATTTTGACTTAAAATCATTGAATTAAATATAACAGACACGCAGTGATATAGGACGATTTTGAAGTTGGAGGAGAAAATGAGATGGGAGTTTTTCAACATACCCTAACTGTATTGACCCGGAGATGCACAGACTACGCATGCACATCGCAGAGCTAGATGAGCATTTAAGGCTAAAAAGTGTATAAATTGTCAATTTTTTTAGAAAATAACTTATCGTTTCCCTAGATTAGACCCTTCTTCCTCGGCTGGGATCATTTAGAGCCCTTTGAAGCTGCATTTGAACTGCATTTTGGAAGTTCAAACTTACAGTCACCATAGAAGTCCACTATATGGAGAGAAATCATGAAAGGCTTTTCTCAAGAAACATAGTTTCATTACGACTGAAGAAAGAAAGACATGAACATCTTGGATGACAAGGGGGACTAGCTTTTCATATTCTTCATACTCTCTATTGGTTACTTTACAGCAGTAGCAGAAATGTTTTTTTTTTATTATTATTTATTAAGGTCTGATATTTGCCTCCTTGAACTGATCTACAAGCATTTTTTTTCTAACGTTATTAGATGAATGCATGTATGTCAAATTCTTACAATAATGACAATATTGTGTCTAAAATGTAACTCATAATATCAACTTGTTTATTGAACTGTAGTATAAATGATCAGCTTTGCAATTAGGCTAAAATTCAAGAAAACAACACTCTTGGTTGTTTGATAGTACTTAATGAGAAAAAAAGTCATACAGGGACAATTTTTGCCTTTGGATATCTTGAAATTATGCATAACTTCAAAGTTCATTATAACTGCATTTGAATAGACAATGTTTTTTGACTTTTGTTTTTGCAAAGTGCTCAAAAATGTTAGCTCGCATACCTCGCATCACAATATTAACGTAGATGATACGTATCGCACACCCCGTTTACATTATGAATTCATACATATTTCTCTACCCACAAACTTTATGATTTGAAAACAACTTTTCATGGCACTTTCATGTTGTATAATTTAGTTTTGTGGCTCATAAGGAACTGTTTGTTTCTTCTTTAGGTGTGCCTCATCTTGATACAGATGAAATGTCACTGATCGAGGGAGATTCAGTCACTCTACACACTGGTGTTAAAACAAACCAACAAGAAAAGATTACGTGGTATTTTAATGACATTCGAATAGCTCAAATCAATGTAGACCAGAGTAAGATCTGTACCGATGTTCAGTGTAATGAAGGTACTGAGAGATTCAGAGGCAGACTGAAGCTGGACAAACTGACTGGATCTCTGACCATCATGAACATCAGGATCTCATATGCTGGACTTTATAAACTGCAGATCATCAACAGCAGAACCAGCATCATGAAGACATTCAGTGTTGCTGTGGCTAGTAAGTATAATTTAATGTTGATGCTCAGTCATCTTTGATCTCATAGGTTGATAAACAAGTAGTCAGAGAAGTCATTAAGTATAAAGTCATTCAGGAGATTCATGTATGTTTGTCAAACAAGTGACTGTGTAAATCAAAGTTTTTTCTGCTGTTCGTTTGCATGTGTTAGGTTATGAATCCAGACATATTTTCCTACCTACAGTCTATCTATAGAAATAAATATTTTCATAGCACTTTCCTGTTGTATTTTGTTTGGTGTATAATGAACCGTTCATTACTTCTTCAGATTTGACTGGTGTTGGTACAGAAGAAGTGTCAGCCTATGCAATGGAGGGAGATTCTGTCATTTTACTTACTAATGTTAAAACAAACCAACAGGAAAAGATTAAATGGTTTTTTAACGTCGTCCGTATAGCTCAAATCAATGGAGACCTGAGCATAACCTGTACAGATGTTCAGTGTAATGAAGGTACTGAGAGATTTAATGACAGACTGAAACTGGATCGTCAGACTGGATCTCTGACCATTATGAACATCAGCACCACAGACTCTGGACTTGATCAACTAGAGATCATCAGCGAAAGAATCGGCATCATGAAGCACTTCAGTGTTTTTGTTCATGGTGAGTCATTATGTTTAATAACATGTTTTGTACATTTAAATCACATCCATAATGTGTTTCATGATATTTAACAGTGGCCTTCAGAGCTGTTTCTTTTTTCTCTTAATTAATATAGGATATATATATATATATCCCCTCTGGTTGTGTTCGAATTCCTGTCACACCTGTGGTGGTTTTCCTGGTCAAAAATGGCCGGACTCCAAACAATTGCTTATAAATCTGTCATTGTTATATTATCACCAAATATTGGATTAAATCTTTTTGTCAACTTGTTTTCTTTTATTTAGGACTGGTTTTGTGTTTCTATTTGCATCTCATTAATCATAGGCCTCATTTTTCTGAGAGAAGGTACCTCTTTTTTTGAGTGAAAAAGCTAATTTTTTATGAATAATTTTCACAATATGAGACAAAAAAATTGCATGGTTTCTCACACTAGCATGCTTTAATGTATAATCAAGAAGTTTGCATTGAAATGCTTTTATTTTGTTCGAAATTGCAAAAAGTCACACTTGTGGTGTTTCAGGTCAAAAATAACTGGACTCCAAACAAGTGCTTATAAATCTCTTATTATGCTATATTGTCTCTAAATATTGAATTCAATCTTTTTGCCAACATGTTTTCTTTCATTTAGGACTGGTTTTGTGTTTCTATTTACATCTGAATAATCGTAGGTCTCATTTATCCAAAAGTAGGCACCTCATTACTATTATTAGTTACTATCATTGCTCATTACTAGTATTATAGCTATTTCATCCTACCTTGAACTGCATGCAATATGCTTTTATGATAACTCTCTCTGTGATAAACCTCTCACACACTCAAACTGCCTTGTCTTTAGCTTAGGTTTTGAGGCTTTCATGTTCTCACAGAATATTAGAAAGTTTACAAATAAATGCTTTAGCACAGAGAGAGCTTCAGCTTGTTGTTTCATGATATTGTCTCTGTTTGACAGTGTCAGTGTGCAGGATATATATAAGTGAAATATAACAGTTTTGGTTTGTTGTTCCATGAAATATTATAATGTAAATAATCTCAATGTGTTCTTTCTTGTATGTCATGATGGTCAGATTTAACAGGAACAGCATAAGTGTTACTTTGTGCCCCTTTTCAGAAAATAAAATCATTCCAAAATAAAGATCCTGTTTTTTGTGATCTTCCCCATTCAGTTTCAATGGCTAACCATTTTTGACAAGTGTGACTTTGTGCAATTTTGTACAAGATCAAAGCATTTATAAGCAAACTTGACTGATTAAATATTAAAGTTCACTAGTGTGAGAAACAGTGTAAATTTTCGTAATTTTTATCTCATATTGTGAAAATCATTCATAATTTTTTTTTTTTTTACTCAGAAAATGAGGTGCCTACTCTCGGATAAATGAGGCTTAGGATTAATCAGATGCAAATAGAAACACAAAACCAGTCCTAAATGAAAGAAAACAAGTTGACAAAATGAATTCAAAATTTGCAGATAATACAGCATAATGAGAGATTTTTAAGCAGTTGTTTGGAGTCCGGTCATTTTTGACCAGGAACACCACAAGTGTGACCCACAAAAAATTACGAAAAAAAAAAAAAAAAAAAAATTCTGAGAAGTACTTGTACCTTGTGTGAACTAAGTCAGTAAGAGCCCAGTGCGATAACGTTAACTAGTATTTTTGGGAAAAAGAATATCTCCTCTGGGTCAGTTTGACCCGAACACAACCAGAGGGATATATATATATATATATTAGGGATGTCACAATATAATATCAAACCGTTCAGTACGACATCTACGGTTCAATACGCGCTTGTGAAGTTTGTTTTTTGGTTTTGCATTTAAATAATTTTGTTGCTTTATTTCTCTCGGAATTTGCCGTGTGTCCGTGATTTAACGATGCCTTTATCCATGTTAGAGATTTCCTGGCTGGAACGGAACGTAATAAGTGCTTCTTTGATGCATATGTGGATTTTCTGCACGAGGGCGCCCTCTGGTGTCCAGTATGAATGAAACCCATCCTATTTTGCGTAAAAAAAATAAATAATAATACCTTTCTCAATAGAAATATTAAGCAGACATATAATAATCCACACTTTTTTCAGTGTACAGATGTTTACAGGAGTATTTTGTTGTTAATTTAAAATAAACACACTGATGTGTCAAGCTATTAGAACCGAACCAAACCGAAAACTGTGGTTAAAAACCGAGGTACGTATTGAACCGTGGACTAACTGCATTGTTGCATCCCTAATATATATATATGAAGAGTTCAGATGCAAAACCAGCTAAAAGCCATCTCGGTCAAAAATGAGATAATAATACTGAGTGAATGCTCTCAACACATATTATACGTCCATCAAATACTTTTTCTTCAAATTTGCTAAATTACCAGCCTCAGCCCAATCAGAAGTACCGGTACTTACATAGAAACCTATACAACTGAGCCTGATAAAAATGCATTTTTTAAAGATAGACGTCAGCTGGTTTTGCATCTGAACTCTTCATATATATATATATATATATATATATATGCATATATATATATATATATATATATATATATATATAACCGAAAAACCGCAATTCACAAGCATGTATTGAACCATGGATGTCGTACCGAATGGTTTGATATTATATTGAGGACTGCAACATCCCTAGTATTCAAACCTGTGTCTCCAGCATTGGAAGCAGGTGCACTAACAAAGACACTAAAAAGACCACAGTCTCTAATGCTACTTTAGAGGCCAGGGGAGTGAGGTTTACCTCATTCACTCCCATCCGGGTCATGGCACCAAAATAACCCCTCCGGTTATACGTGCACTGCTCTAAGCATGAGGAATCTATGCCAGTAGGGCAGAGTTACCAGTTGTAGGTGGGGCTAACTCTTGTGTTAAGTGACAAAAGGCAGCAGACTCATTTTGAGACACTTTCTGATTTATCGGAAATATAAAAACAGGAGTTTGTCGATTTTTACTATTATAGGGTGGTGTAAAAAGTTATTTTGAATAATAGGAATTAACTACACATTAAGTTCAGAATGATTTTAAATTAATTTATTTGTTAGTTTTGTTCTGGTGAAGGTGACAGTTTCTCATCAAGCAATCTCTGACCTTGCTATATTCATAAATGAGGTGCCTTGCTAAATGTACATTATTTCATAGTCTTTTTTTTTTTTTTTTTTTTGGTTCACCAGGAAAACAAACTATGGGAGGATTTGATAATTAAAAAAAAAATATTCAAATTGTTTTATAAGCACAATGTCAAATGATAAAAATGATAAAGCATAAGGAATTGCTTTCATATTCATAGTTCTTGAGGTTGTTTGGTTAGTTACCTTCCTTTATGGTTTGTTTTTCAGGTTTTCCTTCTGCAGAACGAGATGAAATGAGAAGAAAGTCAGTGAAGGAGGGAGAATCTGTCACTTTAGATCCTGGTGAAATAAAAAACCTGAATGATTTCTTGACGTGGTATTTTAAGGACACACTCATCGCTGAAATCACTGGAAATCAGAGTAAGATTTGTGCAGCTGATCAGTGTGATGACAGATTCAGAGACAGATTGAAGGTAAATCACACTGCATCTCTGATCATCACAGACATGAGGACATCAGACTCAGGACTCTATAAACTAATAATCACCAACATCAGATTCAGCATCATAAAGAGCTTTGAAGTTGCTGTCATTGGTAAGTATCATTTAGTCACTCAGTGCATTTTTCTTTTAACAGGTTTTAATGAAAGTTTGATTGTTTTAATTGTTTTTTTTTTTAACATATTTTCTTACAATAAACTCTCTGTCTGTCTTCAGCTGCTGTGGCAGGAATAAATGTTGTTGCTGCTGTTGCTGCTGCTGCTGTTGTTGTTCTGCTGCTTGTTGCTTCAGCTGTTGCTGTGATTTACTATCACAGGCAACAAAGCAGTGGAGGTGTGTATTACATACAGATGTAGCAACAAGATGAACATTTATGTGTTTTGTAAAAACAATTTTTAAAAGATGTGAAATTAACCAAAGTACTTTGTGTTTAACTTTTGTTGTTATTGTTCAAACAGACAGTGAAATGCAGTCCAGTCATCAGGTAAGATATTGTGTACATTAAATTTATCTGCTTTCATTTAGAAATGATTGCATAGTAACACCAATAATAATTGACTCTTTAATACAGTGCTGCTCTCATACTGTTTTACTGTATAATAAGGAATGAATTGAATAAATATGAACACATATTATATAATTATAATAATTTGTATTACTTAATTATATGAAAACAAAAAGAGCAGCTTTATTAAGGGGAGAAACAAAGAACACCAATACTGACTTGATATTTGCTTGATAGTTCATTTTTTTTAAAACGTACAGGCTGTTAAGGCACAAGAATGTCTTTGACTTCTACATGCAAAATAAGAAATTTGATACAGTTGTATTATTGTCTGACATCCTAATTCTTCTTGAATAGTTTAAGATTTTTTTTTTTTCCATTATGATTGGCTAACATCATTCAATAGAAATAAACGTTAACACTCAGCACTATTTTACTTTAGTTGAGGGGGGAAACGAGTTGAGAAAATTATTTGTCTGAGCTGCTTGGTTTCAGCAAAAGCTATTTCTGCTGTGATGAGAAATTTTTGCATTTTGCAAACTTACAGCAGGTTTTATTGTAGATGTCAAGGGATCAAAAAAAAAAAAGATTTTTTATGTCATTAATGTTTTAAGAGAAGCATCCCATATTTAGGACTGTCAAAAGACTGTCGAAGAATAGACTTTAATAATCTTAGACAGGGAAGATCCAGAAAGGGCATTTTGAATACACAAGAAGTTTAGATGTTCAAGACCCAACAAACTCAAACTGAAAATACAGGCACTTAAATACACAGACCAAATGAGACAATTAACATGACACGCCTGAACAGAATAACACAATCAGACACAAACAGGAAACTAGGTCAATGAACAAAAACGGCAGGAAAAGAGAAACACAGCCAAAAGTCCATAACCTTGACTAATGGTGTATTCACATTTTTCAGTAATGAAAAATAATGTTCCATCATATGATCATATGGCCCCTTTAAAATATCAGGATGTCAGCATATGAACTCTTTCTTCTTGTTTTCTTTCTGTAACTGAACCATTGATTCCTGTTTATTCTGTGATTCTGTGTTTTAGAATCATGTAGACTCTAATCAGACAGTCCTGCTAACGGATGGGGCATCCTCTAATGAGTCTGAGACTCATGCTGCCAATGAGACATCACAGTAACAATATTGTAAATATGGGAAGATTGGAAATGAGAGAAGAACATCAACTGGAAAGTCAGTTCATTTAGAACCGAATGTGAATCAAGTAATTTAATAATTAAAGACAATCACTTTTTACAGAGTACCTGCCATCAATCAACACACAGGTGCTGAATTAACTCTGTACTACCAATATTAGTAATATTACAGCCTTTAAAGTTTTACTCTTGTCATTTGACAGAGGAATATGCCTGATAAAAATCCCAGTTTGCTGTTTCTCGTAAAATTTATGTCACTCAGTACTGGTGTTTTCTGCAGGAATCAGTTTATTTAGGTCTGTGAAACACTTTGTTTGTTTTTGGTGTTGTAGCTTTATGGTTAAAGAAGGGTTGGATGTTCAAATCCTGCAAGGGTTGATCCATGAAATCTCATCATTGTGTCCTTGATCAAACTCTGAAACTCAGGAACTGGACCTGCAACAAAATC
>JAHKKF010504948.1:0-11489 GCA_019740295.1 Labeo calbasu
ATCATTATAGGGTAGATTTGTACATACACTGCCAACACACATTAATGTTCAAACAGCATGAAAAAGTGAACTTAGCATCTGATCACCCCTTTAAAGGTGATTTTCTTAGTATTATTATTTTTTTGCACTCTCAGATTTCAGATTTTAAATAGTTGTATCTCAACGAAATATTGTCCTATTCTAACAAATATTATTTATTCAGCTTTCAGATGATGTAGCTTTTGACCCTTATGACTGGTTTTGTGGTCTATGGTCACAAATATTAAATATTTAGTAACTTATATCCTACCTCACAGTCTTTCACCATTAAAAGCTGAAGCGTCACACTGAAATTTAGGTTTGTTTTCTGTCCACAGACGGCCTACTTTGATTTGATAGGTCATCTCAGTCATTTTAATGTTGATGAGCACTGTTAGACTGTTGAGGCAGAATAACCTAAAAATACAACTTTTAATATGTTTTGTCAACACTGAATATCAAAAATCTCAAAAAACTGTGTTTAATATTTAATCTCAAGCTGCCTGAACTGATTTTTGTTCTTGTTTATCCGTCAGGTCTGGGGATCGATGGACTCTACAGAGTTAGTGGGAATTTGGCGGTCATCCAGAAACTGCGTTTCAAAGCAGATCATGGTAAAATTCATCAGCATGCACTTCACACTTTATCAGCTCAGTTTACTTGGTCTTTACTTCATGTCTGCACTGAGATTTTATACTCTTTATTGTTTGTTTCTTCACTATTACATTTGCTCATAATAAGAGCTGAAACTTTGGTGCGTAATTAGTCCTGGACAGTTCATACTATGGATAAGTGTCACCTCAAATCATGGGTTATATAAATAGAAACTCGTGCAAGAGGAAGTACTGCTTAGTAGTTATCATATCCTTTTTTTTCCTCATATTTGGTCAGTAATGATTTTCCATGACTTAAGTCCTCTTGACACTTCAGCTCAGTTTAGCAGCGATTCCCTGCAGCTCTGACTGACTCATGTGTTTCTCTGTATTTCTCCAGAGGATCTGGACCTGGAGGAAGGGAACTGGGACATCCATGTTATTACAGGAGCGCTGAAGCTCTTCTTCAGAGAGCTGCAGGAGCCTCTCTTCCCTTACAATCTCTTTAGTGATTTCATCACAGGCATTAGTAAGATCCTGATTGAATAGATTGTACATACAAACATGAGAGCAGGACTTTTTGGTTTTTTGGTGCCCATAAATAGCACATTTCTAAAATGTTTCTAACGTTTCCATTTTTAAACAGAGCTAGATAACAAAAGCATTAGGTTTAACAGAGACTTTTATGCAGCTCAGCTATATATTTTGACTACAAAATATATGTATTTTTATTTATTTAATATTTTTTATACTGATAAAACAATTTGTAATATAACAACTTCTAAAAAAACAATAATAATATTTTATTAAACTACAAAAATGCAAAATAGAACAATGTTCGTGAATTATCTTCTCAGATTTTTTGACTCTATAATATAGATATTTTTATTTAATACAGTTATGCGGATAAAAAAAAAATTGTTGTGTCAAACTACAAAAATGCAAAATATAAAAATTTCCATGATTGTTTCTTTGTCAGATTTTCATTTCACAGTATTGATGTCTAATGTATTTTTTCTAATGTAATTATTATGCCGATAATATAATTTGTAGTGAAAATTGTTGAAATTTCAGATTTTTTTTACTTCATTTTTAATTAATATAATTATTATACTGATAAAATAATTTGTAGTGATATTGTGTCATTAAACTACAAAAATTAGAACAATTTTAATAATTTTCTATTTTTCTCAGATTATTTTTGACTCTACAGTATGCATATTTTTATTTATTTAGTATAACTATTATGCTGATTTGTAAACTACAAAAATGCTAAATAGAACAATGTTCATGAATTTTATTTTCAGATTTTTGCTCCATAATAGGGATATTTTTATTGAATTTAATTTTGCTGATAAAATAATTTGTAGTGATACTACAAAAATGTGAAATTGAACAATTCTAATAATTTTTATCATAATTTTTGACTCCACGATATACATATTTTTATTTTTTTTAATATAATTATTTTGCTGATAAAACATTTCATTAAACTACAAAAATGCAAAATAGAACAATTTTGATTCCTTCTCAGATTTCCTTGATTCTACCATTTTGAGATTTTTATGTAGTGTAATTATTATGCTGATAATTAATTGTTTGACTCCATAATATTGATATATTTATTGAATATAATTATGCTGATAAAATAATTTGTTGTGATACTACAAAAATGATAAATTGAACAATTTTAATAATTTTTATAATAATTTTTGACCACAATATACATATTTTTATTTATTTAATGTAACTGTTTTGCTGATAAAACATTTCATTAAACTACAAAAATGCAAAATAGAACAATTTTAATGAATTTTCTTCTCTGGTTTTCTGACTCTATAATATAGGTATTTTATTTATTGGAATTATTATGCTGATAATGAAATCTGTTGTCAAAAATTAGCATATCAAACTAAAAAAGGAAAAGAAAAATACAAATGTTTTCATGGTTGCTTTTTTCTCAGATATTCTTGATTCCACAATTTTGAGATTTTTATTTAATGTAATTATTATGCTGATAATGTAATTTGTAGTGAAAATTGTTGTTTGACTCCGTAATAAAGATATTTTTGTTGAATACAATTATTATTATTATTTGACTTAGTTATTTAATAATAAATTTAAAAAAATGCAAAATAAAACAATTTTCATGAATCTTCTCAAAATTTTGACTATAATATAGATATTTTTATTTAATATAATTATTATGCTGATAATGTAATTTGCAGTAAAAATGGTCATATTAAACTACAAAAATGCAAAATCTCAAAACTTTTATGACTGTTACTTTCTTAGATTTTCTTGATTTCACAATTTTAAGATTTTTATTTAATGTAATTATGCTGATAATATAATTTGTAGTGAAAGTTGTTGCATTAAACATTTTTTCATAGTAAAGATATTTTTATTGAATATAATTATGCTGATAAAATAATTTGTAGTGATATTGTTTCTTCAATCTACAAAAATGCAAAATAGAATTTTGCTTCACAATATATTTTTATGTGATGTAATAATACAAAATTTGTGCTTTTTCTTGTGCTCTGATACAGAAATCCCCGATTATTACAATAAAATATCACATATGAGAAATCTGGTACGGTCTTTGCCACCACCCAACCGAGACACAATGGAGGCCCTCTTCAGCCATTTACGCAGGTATGTGTTTTATTTCACATACGTGTGTTTTACATGTTGTTATAAACATTACAGTATATATATACAGCATATCTCTCTATCTTTTTCTTTCAGGGTTATTCAACATGGTGACGAGAACCGAATGACTGTGCAGAATGTGGCTATCGTTTTCGGCCCGACGTTACTCAAACCTGAGGTGGAGACGGCAAACATCGCCACTTACATGGTCTTCCAGAACCAGATTGTAGAATTCTTACTCAATGAATTTGAGTCGATCTTCCACATGTGATTAACATGAACTTGCACTGAATACAAAACCCCACTCGAATGCTGGAGATGAAGGTGCAAAACTGATCTCAGTCCAGTGAGAGGGACAACATGTAACTGATCTGTGAAGAAAAGCCTCCGTCTGGCACGTTTTGCAGCAGGTTGTGAATAGAGATGCTACAGAAACGTAGAACGGTAGCATCTATGATTAATATATTAATATCACTGAAACGGAATGAAGCTTTTACATAAGCGTTGGCCAATAAGGGCAATACACATTTTAAAACTGTATAGCTAAAATGTAGTTTATAATAATGTGTTATGTTTCCTTTTAGAGCTCCATCACAGGATGTTTTCTAGGAATATCAGTGAGCTTTCTTTATAAATAGTTATCAGCTACTCCTGGTTTTTCTTGCTACAGAAAAAACATGTCGGTTAAATAATAATATAGTTTAACTTTGCTTTTCTGTGGTCTTTTGCCTTTAGAGTTGTGCAAAACACTGCAAGTTTTTACCCCGTTCATTTGGATTTGCAATGTGATAATAGGTGAATTATATTAAATGACAACATTTTTATGTTTAGGTTTTATGTTTCCTTTAATACTTGCATCTGTAACATAGATCTTTACAAAGAAAATACTGCAAGCCTGTAACTGTAAATTGGAAAGTTCTAAGACTTGTACATTGTCATTAAAGGCCCAATATTTTAGATTTTGTGGTACCAAAATATAGAGTCTGAATTTGCACATAGATTAAGCATTAATATTTTATGAAAATTGGCACACTCATATAGGAATCACTGTAAGATGTTTGAAGGTGTGTGTGTGTGTGTATATATATATAGAAAAAGCATATTTATGCTGTACATTACCTGAAGTAAGCAAGCTTTTAATAAAGTAACTCTTTTATAAATGAATGCTTCACTTTTTTATTGACTTATATTGTGATTGATATATTGACTAAATGATATGGTATATACTGATAACTGTTAAAAGCTTTCAGCCATATGCTACAAATTTAGGTTTACTGTAAATAAAACCAATAAAAAATAGGAGACCTGTAACTTAGTTTAACTGTATCAACCTGTGTTTATTTGCTGGCGGCGATTCAGAAAGGATAAGCCTACTTTTTTGTATATTAAAGATATTACAAATAATTCACATTACCAGGTTATTTTTGATATCATCGTTTCTTGCATAACGATGTTTATATTTATGATTTTGAAAATAATAACCGTGTTATTTCACTACACTGCCGAATGATGGCAGTGCAATGTGTCTGTTTCTTCCGTTAAATGTCCAAAGAAGAAGGCGGGCTCATGGATTCGGGTGCGTTGATTGGTTAAAACTAGTGAAGGGGGCGGGGTTTTCATCTTTTGAAAATAACCGTGCTTGCACCGACAGGCGCCATTGTGGAGAAGCTTATAGAGATGTGGTGATGTATTGAATAAAATTAGTTTATCAAAACACCTTATTTTGTGCCAGAGAGCAGACTATATAAACCGAGGTGTGGATTAATAGTTGCACAACGCTATAGGTACGTTTGTATTTTTTTTCAAATGTAGAATGTGCGTGTGTTTTGTTTTTGAAAGGGAAACGCGTCAGTGCTTTAATTCAGCGGCCGCTCAGAGTTAATAAACGGAAGTGTTTTTCCGTACGGTGATTTTATATTAATACTGTATTTATGTATTATTTTTAGCTATGAGGATGTATATTTGTATTTGTGTATTTGATGGTGAGTTTGTAATGGTTGGTCTCAGAAATGGCACAGCGGGTTGCTGTGAACGATGGTGCTCCTGGATCTAAACGGACCTCTCGAGTTCGTGTGGCGGTTCGGCTCAGACCCTACATGGACAAGCAGGATGAGAAGGGAGAGGGGCCCTGTGTCAGGGGTTTGGGCCCACAAAAGCTGGAGATCATCAACTGGAGAAACGCCACTGAGACCCTTCAATACCAGTCAGTCATAATCCTTAAAGTTTGCACTTTTAGTGTTCATAGTGCCTCCCTTTGTATTCTTCATTCTTTCGATTCTCTGTTTTATTAATAAGCACTTTACATGCATGGTCTCTAGTGCAGTAGGTAGCTAGTGCTGATATCAAACTTGATATCTTTGACTAAAATTCACTGGCTGTAGACGTGCCTGTTTGGATTATCAGAGAGAGAAATTGAAGTTTTATGAATTTTGTTGGGGGTGTTTACAGTTTACATGGCTCAGGAAATATGATTTCATTAGTTGATTGTCAGGGTTAGATCTGTTTTGAAAGTATTTTAATATAACAATATTTATCAGTGTTTTCCTCCTCGTTTTTACCATGTGGAATTGAAAAAAATTTGTAAAATTTATGAGAGCTTTATTTATTGAAACATTTTTTTTTTTCTGCAAGATTTAAGAGATATATACTTTTTAAGGACAGAATATTACAAATCTATAACTTGATTTATTTAAATAAAAAAATTTAGTCTTGAAACTCAGCAAATTATACTTTTTTTTTTATTTTTTATTTTTTTCCCCTCCTTTCTTTTATTGATTTAAACTTGGTATATAAAATTGTGCCTTGGATTGTAGGTTTGACGTGTTTCATGGTGAACAGACCACGCAGCAGGAGGTGTTTCTGACCTCCGTCAAGCCCATCCTTCCCCACATCCTTAATGGTCAGAATGCCAGTGTATTTGCTTATGGACCCACTGGAGCAGGTATGACTCCAATATCACTTGCAGATGATATTCTTGTTTAGGGAGCGTTTGCATGAGATAGGTTTCTAACACTTAACTAAAAATGGTATTTTGAAGGCCTGAAAGTGCAAGTTTTTGAGAACTTTGATACCGTTATTTTAGTATGAACTACAAAAAATGCGACTTTGTGAGAGCAATGACATCATGCGCATACGTGATGCATACAGAGTCTATAGAAATGTATACGAGTGCACACATGTAGTGTTTCTTTGCCAAATGCTGGCCTGGCATGCATAATGCAACGTTGACAACGTTGAAACTTTATAAAAATGCTAAAGAAAATGTTTTCTGTTTACAATACATAATTGTCATGTAAACACATCCTTGGATTTCTTCCATCACCTCCTTGAGAAACTTGTGTGATGTAATTCTTAGGATTATTATGAAGTGCCATTAAATAGTTGATTCACAATCTAGAAATTCTTCTTATAGAGGGTTTGAACTTAAAACACGGTTTGGTCAGTTTGCGTGGTGTTGGCAATACTCGGATGTAAACAACAGAAAGGATTGCACAGTTAATATACTACTGAATACGTTGTTCTGCTAATTTATGCTGTCTAAACCACATAAAAAACATGTGGAAACTGCTGCATCATATAGCGAAGGACTTAGTAAGTAGGAGAGGACGCAATATTTTGACAAACTAAAGTTAATAGGTATGTACAGGCAGTATTAATTATAATATTAGCCTAATATTTCACCTACCTGACCGGAAAGGAATAGAACAAACATGAATGTTATCAAGATTTTTGCTCTGGAAATCCTGGTTCAGTTTTGCCAACCACAAATGCACTTTGTTTCTTCTTTTTTTGCACTCTTATTCTTGATTTGTTATAACTTTTCCTGGTCCAATCGATTAGTACAACCCAAAACATGACAATAGTTTACCATTTTTAACAGCAATCATCTGCAAAATGTGCAAGTTTCGTTCAGTTCAGTGGCATTGTTCACATTCAGTGCCGGCAGTATGGCCGATTTATGATGTGTTGTGAAAACGCGCTACTCCTTCCTTCAGGAAAGACCCACACCATGCTTGGCAGTCAAGAGCAGCCAGGCGTTATTCCCAGAGCTGTGAAGGAGGTCTTCAAACTTGTTGAAGATCAGGAAAAGGAGCAGGATGGTTGGGAATACGCAATTGGGATGTCTTACCTCGAGATCTACAATGAAAAGGTAATATATTTTGAAAAATAATTTATTCCTATTTAGTGTCACCAACATATGATCCTTTAGAAACCATTCTAATATATTGATATGCTGTTCAAGAAACATTTTATCAATTGTTGGAAGTTTTTGCTACTTAATATTTTGTAAAAACTTTTTTTTTTTTTTTTTTTAGTATTATAAATTTCTTTGTCACTTTTAGTGCATCCTTGTTAAATAAAATATTAAAGGGATAGTGTTTGTTTAATTACTCGGCCTTATTTTGTTCCAAACCCGCAAGACCTTTGTTCATCTTCAGAACACAAATTAAGATGTCACATGTATTTTTATTGATGCCCTTCCTACTTTTCTGTGCCTTGAACGTGGTAGTTGCGTTGCTGTCGACGGTGGGTCAGAAAGTTCTTGGGTTTCATCAAAAATATCTTAATTTGTTTTCCCAAGATGAACGTAGGTCTTACGTGTTTGGATTAACATGAGGGTGAGTAACTAAGGACAGAATTTTCATTTTTGGGTGAACTATCCCTGGCCACAAACTTTCCGATGTTAGTCTTTTTTCCTGTAATATATACACAACTCATTTCAGTGTGCAGCTGCTCTGGAATATTGATGCACTTTGTGTCTGTAGGTGCTGGACCTGTTGTCCCCAGGTTCCCAGGACCTGCCCATCCGTGAAGACAAGGACAGAAACATCCTCATTCCCGGGTTAACGCACACACCACTCTCATCCTTTGCCGATTTCGACACTCATTTTATTCCCGCGAGTCTAAACCGCACCACGGCCTCTACTAAACTCAACCAGCGCTCCAGCCGCAGTCACGCTATCCTGCTCATAAAGGTTTGATCCTGCGCACTTCTCTTCATTCTAGTTCTCCTTTAGCACTTCAACAGGTCCTGGTCTCCTGGTCTCTCCCATGATTTGGTAGCTGATGCTGAAATTAAATCTCCCTCAAACAAAAACCACTGACTTTTACAGCATGTACTGGTTGTATTTGAAAGAGAGAACACAAGACTTGTATGTATACATTGTATATGTAGGGCCCTATGATTTCTGCAATGTGCAATCCAGTTTTATTGTATGTGGAATGTTGCAGAATTTCTCAAAATTTGGATGAATAAATCAAAAGTAGTGCACTACAACTATTCTAATTGCACTACAGTCCATTATCTAAATATTAAATTACAAAATGGTTATGCATTTTAATGTTTAAATATGATTTTGCAGCAAAAAAAAATACAACAACCTGTCAAAATGAAAGTTTGAAGAATTAGGACAAATATATACCTCTTTTTTTTTTTTTTTTTGTAGCAGTTTGTTGGCCATGTTTTAATTTAAACTATAAATTGGGCAGTTTTATTCCAATTTCAAGTTTTATAAGTTGAAATGTTTGATTTATTAAAATGTAAAAAAACAGAAGAAATTAAGAATGTACAGAAAGTTTTAATTTTTATTAAAAATTATTTTTAGTATTTTTAAAAAACAGTACATTGTATTAAATCATATGAATCCTTTTGAAACAGACACAGAATTTCTGAGGAAAAATAACATACACAAAAAAATAAATAAATAAAGTGTAATTAATAGTTAAGCATTCAAATAATCTGGAAAAATTCAGATGGATTTTGTAGAAATTAAATTATTATATTGAACTCTATAAACTGTTTGTACAAGGTGCTTGAAGTACTTGAATTTGACTTTGAAATTTAAGACCTGGAAAACCCTTGAAAATTAAAACATTCCTGAAGAGATACTTGAAAAGTGCTTGAATTATTGAGAAACAATCTCTGTGAAATAAGCGTTTAATTTTTTAATAAGCACATCTTTTCACGCAATTTTAAAAAACAATATTTTTTTCCACTTATTTCACGTAATGTCATAAAACTAGGACCGCTGAGTGGGTTTATAAATAAAAATCAGAAAAATAAATATAAATTTATAAATAAAAATCTGAATTGATGGTTTGCGAATCATTATCTAGATCTGGATTTTGGAGCATGTATCATGAATCATTAGTCTTAGATCAGGATTTTGGAGCGGGTTCACAAGTCATTTGATTTAAATCGGAACTTTGCGTATCGTGTTATTAGTATGTTTTTGTCTGTTTTTAGAATTTGAAAGATAAGACTTTGTTTGATAAATGAGATCTCTGATTGAAGTCCTCGAAAATCAAAAAAGTAGTGCTTTAAAAGTCCTTGAAAGTCCTGGAATTTCATGTTGCAGTATTTGTATGAACTCTGTATAAAGTTACTAGCCCTCTGCAAATTAATAATCACATAAATGCGTATGTCTGCTCTCAGGTAGTGAAGTCTCAGCGTGGACCACCACACAGACAACAAACAGGAAAGCTGTATTTAGTTGACCTGGCTGGTTCAGAAGATAACCGGCGCACAGGAAACCAGGGCATTCGTCTGAAGGAGAGCGGAGCAATCAACCTGTCCCTCTTCACCCTCAGTAAAGTGGTGGACGCTCTGAACGCAGGGGCCGGAGGCCGCATCCCCTACAGAGACAGTAAACTCACCCGTCTGCTGCAGGACTCTCTGGGTGGTTCGGCCCATTCAGTCATGATCACGAACATCGCACCGGAGTACAGATACTACTTTGACACCTTCTCAGCCCTCAACTTCGCCGCCAAGTCTAAGCAGATTGTCAATCGGCCCTTTGTCAGGGAAACCGTTTTGGCTCCTACGATTGGTGAGCAGTGCAGTATTACATAATTTCAGATTTTTCTAATAATACTGTAGGTGATGATCATCTTATCTTTTCTGTCTTAGCTCCTGGAAAGAGAGCCAGAGAGGAACAGGAGGCTGGAGGTTCTGGTGAGCCCCAGAACAAAAGGTCTAAAGAGGGGAAGAAAGCTGAACAGTCTCTATCACCACCTGTACAACCACACAGGTAAAACTGCATGCTTTACAACTGGTGAACTAGCACTTAAGCAGGTCGTGGCTTTGTGCGGTAGGCCATGATTTGGTAGCTGGTGCTTAAAGGAAAACTCCCTATAGCGAAAACCACAGGCTGAATGTGCCTCGCTGGTCATGAATGGGGAGGACATGTGCTGTAGTGCTGGGAGATCAAGCTAAAACTCAAAATTCTCAGCCTTTTGAAGATATTCAGTGTATGCCTGATTTGTTTGCTGCAAATAGCTTTCAAATCAATTTAGTTTTGCGCTGGGGTAGGGCCCTATGATCTCTGCGATGCGGAAAATTCAGTCGTAAAAATGGAATTTACTGTATAACGGATTTATTTTGAATGAATAAATCGAAAGAAGGTCAGTACACTTGAATCAAAATATGATTTGGACTATTGTTTGTAAATATCAAGCTGCAAAAATACTATTTAAATATGAATCCTGCATGTTCTGCGTATCTCTGTGTGATTGCATGGCGCAGACTTTCTAAAGAGTTTCGTGTACTGTACTGAAGTGAACGCTTGCTGTGTTTCCAGCCTCTGCCGCCTCAATAAATATGAGTACATTGACACACCAACATCTCTAGCTCTGCTCTGAGAGTCACTTCATGAGCATTTTATCTTTTGTTTTGAGACAAGAAAGAGAAGAAACAGAAACTTAAAGGTAGAGCTGCACGATTAATCATTAAAAGATCGAGATTGCGATTCAAACACCTATATGATCCCATTTTTAAATAACAACGATTTGTCCGTGTCTGTTAAACGTTTGAAAAAACATTAAAATCTGCGTTTGCGCTGCCTCTGACAGAGCAGACAGGTCCCATGTTTGGTTCAGAAACAGCTTTGCAAACAGTCTTTTTAACCAAAAAGTATTATTTCTGTCTTGCAGTCATTTATCACATAAATACTGGGGTAAAAGTTTTATAGTTTGGATAATAACACTGATGTCTATGGTAGCAATCAGAATAGAGCAAATAACATTTGTGTCTATTACATTTTTGTGACTTAAAAATTGTTTGTCACTGGTTCATTCGAAAGAATTGTTCAAAAACGCAGATTCATCCAGTAATGAAAAATGAACTCTTTGAGTAAATCATTGAATCATTAATTTTAAACAATTTTTAATCATTTGGTTAAAAATTGGTTCTATGTATGTGTGTGTGTTTGTGTGTGTATGTGT
>JAHKKF010504949.1:0-11237 GCA_019740295.1 Labeo calbasu
ATCATTATAGGGTAGATTTGTACATACACTGCCAACACACATTAATGTTCAAACAGCATGAAAAAGTGAACTTAGCATCTGATCACCCCTTTAAAGGTGATTTTCTTAGTATTATTATTTTTTTGCACTCTCAGATTTCAGATTTTAAATAGTTGTATCTCAACGAAATATTGTCCTATTCTAACAAATATTATTTATTCAGCTTTCAGATGATGTAGCTTTTGACCCTTATGACTGGTTTTGTGGTCTATGGTCACAAATATTAAATATTTAGTAACTTATATCCTACCTCACAGTCTTTCACCATTAAAAGCTGAAGCGTCACACTGAAATTTAGGTTTGTTTTCTGTCCACAGACGGCCTACTTTGATTTGATAGGTCATCTCAGTCATTTTAATGTTGATGAGCACTGTTAGACTGTTGAGGCAGAATAACCTAAAAATACAACTTTTAATATGTTTTGTCAACACTGAATATCAAAAATCTCAAAAAACTGTGTTTAATATTTAATCTCAAGCTGCCTGAACTGATTTTTGTTCTTGTTTATCCGTCAGGTCTGGGGATCGATGGACTCTACAGAGTTAGTGGGAATTTGGCGGTCATCCAGAAACTGCGTTTCAAAGCAGATCATGGTAAAATTCATCAGCATGCACTTCACACTTTATCAGCTCAGTTTACTTGGTCTTTACTTCATGTCTGCACTGAGATTTTATACTCTTTATTGTTTGTTTCTTCACTATTACATTTGCTCATAATAAGAGCTGAAACTTTGGTGCGTAATTAGTCCTGGACAGTTCATACTATGGATAAGTGTCACCTCAAATCATGGGTTATATAAATAGAAACTCGTGCAAGAGGAAGTACTGCTTAGTAGTTATCATATCCTTTTTTTTCCTCATATTTGGTCAGTAATGATTTTCCATGACTTAAGTCCTCTTGACACTTCAGCTCAGTTTAGCAGCGATTCCCTGCAGCTCTGACTGACTCATGTGTTTCTCTGTATTTCTCCAGAGGATCTGGACCTGGAGGAAGGGAACTGGGACATCCATGTTATTACAGGAGCGCTGAAGCTCTTCTTCAGAGAGCTGCAGGAGCCTCTCTTCCCTTACAATCTCTTTAGTGATTTCATCACAGGCATTAGTAAGATCCTGATTGAATAGATTGTACATACAAACATGAGAGCAGGACTTTTTGGTTTTTTGGTGCCCATAAATAGCACATTTCTAAAATGTTTCTAACGTTTCCATTTTTAAACAGAGCTAGATAACAAAAGCATTAGGTTTAACAGAGACTTTTATGCAGCTCAGCTATATATTTTGACTACAAAATATATGTATTTTTATTTATTTAATATTTTTTATACTGATAAAACAATTTGTAATATAACAACTTCTAAAAAAACAATAATAATATTTTATTAAACTACAAAAATGCAAAATAGAACAATGTTCGTGAATTATCTTCTCAGATTTTTTGACTCTATAATATAGATATTTTTATTTAATACAGTTATGCGGATAAAAAAAAAATTGTTGTGTCAAACTACAAAAATGCAAAATATAAAAATTTCCATGATTGTTTCTTTGTCAGATTTTCATTTCACAGTATTGATGTCTAATGTATTTTTTCTAATGTAATTATTATGCCGATAATATAATTTGTAGTGAAAATTGTTGAAATTTCAGATTTTTTTTACTTCATTTTTAATTAATATAATTATTATACTGATAAAATAATTTGTAGTGATATTGTGTCATTAAACTACAAAAATTAGAACAATTTTAATAATTTTCTATTTTTCTCAGATTATTTTTGACTCTACAGTATGCATATTTTTATTTATTTAGTATAACTATTATGCTGATTTGTAAACTACAAAAATGCTAAATAGAACAATGTTCATGAATTTTATTTTCAGATTTTTGCTCCATAATAGGGATATTTTTATTGAATTTAATTTTGCTGATAAAATAATTTGTAGTGATACTACAAAAATGTGAAATTGAACAATTCTAATAATTTTTATCATAATTTTTGACTCCACGATATACATATTTTTATTTTTTTTAATATAATTATTTTGCTGATAAAACATTTCATTAAACTACAAAAATGCAAAATAGAACAATTTTGATTCCTTCTCAGATTTCCTTGATTCTACCATTTTGAGATTTTTATGTAGTGTAATTATTATGCTGATAATTAATTGTTTGACTCCATAATATTGATATATTTATTGAATATAATTATGCTGATAAAATAATTTGTTGTGATACTACAAAAATGATAAATTGAACAATTTTAATAATTTTTATAATAATTTTTGACCACAATATACATATTTTTATTTATTTAATGTAACTGTTTTGCTGATAAAACATTTCATTAAACTACAAAAATGCAAAATAGAACAATTTTAATGAATTTTCTTCTCTGGTTTTCTGACTCTATAATATAGGTATTTTATTTATTGGAATTATTATGCTGATAATGAAATCTGTTGTCAAAAATTAGCATATCAAACTAAAAAAGGAAAAGAAAAATACAAATGTTTTCATGGTTGCTTTTTTCTCAGATATTCTTGATTCCACAATTTTGAGATTTTTATTTAATGTAATTATTATGCTGATAATGTAATTTGTAGTGAAAATTGTTGTTTGACTCCGTAATAAAGATATTTTTGTTGAATACAATTATTATTATTATTTGACTTAGTTATTTAATAATAAATTTAAAAAAATGCAAAATAAAACAATTTTCATGAATCTTCTCAAAATTTTGACTATAATATAGATATTTTTATTTAATATAATTATTATGCTGATAATGTAATTTGCAGTAAAAATGGTCATATTAAACTACAAAAATGCAAAATCTCAAAACTTTTATGACTGTTACTTTCTTAGATTTTCTTGATTTCACAATTTTAAGATTTTTATTTAATGTAATTATGCTGATAATATAATTTGTAGTGAAAGTTGTTGCATTAAACATTTTTTCATAGTAAAGATATTTTTATTGAATATAATTATGCTGATAAAATAATTTGTAGTGATATTGTTTCTTCAATCTACAAAAATGCAAAATAGAATTTTGCTTCACAATATATTTTTATGTGATGTAATAATACAAAATTTGTGCTTTTTCTTGTGCTCTGATACAGAAATCCCCGATTATTACAATAAAATATCACATATGAGAAATCTGGTACGGTCTTTGCCACCACCCAACCGAGACACAATGGAGGCCCTCTTCAGCCATTTACGCAGGTATGTGTTTTATTTCACATACGTGTGTTTTACATGTTGTTATAAACATTACAGTATATATATACAGCATATCTCTCTATCTTTTTCTTTCAGGGTTATTCAACATGGTGACGAGAACCGAATGACTGTGCAGAATGTGGCTATCGTTTTCGGCCCGACGTTACTCAAACCTGAGGTGGAGACGGCAAACATCGCCACTTACATGGTCTTCCAGAACCAGATTGTAGAATTCTTACTCAATGAATTTGAGTCGATCTTCCACATGTGATTAACATGAACTTGCACTGAATACAAAACCCCACTCGAATGCTGGAGATGAAGGTGCAAAACTGATCTCAGTCCAGTGAGAGGGACAACATGTAACTGATCTGTGAAGAAAAGCCTCCGTCTGGCACGTTTTGCAGCAGGTTGTGAATAGAGATGCTACAGAAACGTAGAACGGTAGCATCTATGATTAATATATTAATATCACTGAAACGGAATGAAGCTTTTACATAAGCGTTGGCCAATAAGGGCAATACACATTTTAAAACTGTATAGCTAAAATGTAGTTTATAATAATGTGTTATGTTTCCTTTTAGAGCTCCATCACAGGATGTTTTCTAGGAATATCAGTGAGCTTTCTTTATAAATAGTTATCAGCTACTCCTGGTTTTTCTTGCTACAGAAAAAACATGTCGGTTAAATAATAATATAGTTTAACTTTGCTTTTCTGTGGTCTTTTGCCTTTAGAGTTGTGCAAAACACTGCAAGTTTTTACCCCGTTCATTTGGATTTGCAATGTGATAATAGGTGAATTATATTAAATGACAACATTTTTATGTTTAGGTTTTATGTTTCCTTTAATACTTGCATCTGTAACATAGATCTTTACAAAGAAAATACTGCAAGCCTGTAACTGTAAATTGGAAAGTTCTAAGACTTGTACATTGTCATTAAAGGCCCAATATTTTAGATTTTGTGGTACCAAAATATAGAGTCTGAATTTGCACATAGATTAAGCATTAATATTTTATGAAAATTGGCACACTCATATAGGAATCACTGTAAGATGTTTGAAGGTGTGTGTGTGTGTGTATATATATATAGAAAAAGCATATTTATGCTGTACATTACCTGAAGTAAGCAAGCTTTTAATAAAGTAACTCTTTTATAAATGAATGCTTCACTTTTTTATTGACTTATATTGTGATTGATATATTGACTAAATGATATGGTATATACTGATAACTGTTAAAAGCTTTCAGCCATATGCTACAAATTTAGGTTTACTGTAAATAAAACCAATAAAAAATAGGAGACCTGTAACTTAGTTTAACTGTATCAACCTGTGTTTATTTGCTGGCGGCGATTCAGAAAGGATAAGCCTACTTTTTTGTATATTAAAGATATTACAAATAATTCACATTACCAGGTTATTTTTGATATCATCGTTTCTTGCATAACGATGTTTATATTTATGATTTTGAAAATAATAACCGTGTTATTTCACTACACTGCCGAATGATGGCAGTGCAATGTGTCTGTTTCTTCCGTTAAATGTCCAAAGAAGAAGGCGGGCTCATGGATTCGGGTGCGTTGATTGGTTAAAACTAGTGAAGGGGGCGGGGTTTTCATCTTTTGAAAATAACCGTGCTTGCACCGACAGGCGCCATTGTGGAGAAGCTTATAGAGATGTGGTGATGTATTGAATAAAATTAGTTTATCAAAACACCTTATTTTGTGCCAGAGAGCAGACTATATAAACCGAGGTGTGGATTAATAGTTGCACAACGCTATAGGTACGTTTGTATTTTTTTTCAAATGTAGAATGTGCGTGTGTTTTGTTTTTGAAAGGGAAACGCGTCAGTGCTTTAATTCAGCGGCCGCTCAGAGTTAATAAACGGAAGTGTTTTTCCGTACGGTGATTTTATATTAATACTGTATTTATGTATTATTTTTAGCTATGAGGATGTATATTTGTATTTGTGTATTTGATGGTGAGTTTGTAATGGTTGGTCTCAGAAATGGCACAGCGGGTTGCTGTGAACGATGGTGCTCCTGGATCTAAACGGACCTCTCGAGTTCGTGTGGCGGTTCGGCTCAGACCCTACATGGACAAGCAGGATGAGAAGGGAGAGGGGCCCTGTGTCAGGGGTTTGGGCCCACAAAAGCTGGAGATCATCAACTGGAGAAACGCCACTGAGACCCTTCAATACCAGTCAGTCATAATCCTTAAAGTTTGCACTTTTAGTGTTCATAGTGCCTCCCTTTGTATTCTTCATTCTTTCGATTCTCTGTTTTATTAATAAGCACTTTACATGCATGGTCTCTAGTGCAGTAGGTAGCTAGTGCTGATATCAAACTTGATATCTTTGACTAAAATTCACTGGCTGTAGACGTGCCTGTTTGGATTATCAGAGAGAGAAATTGAAGTTTTATGAATTTTGTTGGGGGTGTTTACAGTTTACATGGCTCAGGAAATATGATTTCATTAGTTGATTGTCAGGGTTAGATCTGTTTTGAAAGTATTTTAATATAACAATATTTATCAGTGTTTTCCTCCTCGTTTTTACCATGTGGAATTGAAAAAAATTTGTAAAATTTATGAGAGCTTTATTTATTGAAACATTTTTTTTTTTCTGCAAGATTTAAGAGATATATACTTTTTAAGGACAGAATATTACAAATCTATAACTTGATTTATTTAAATAAAAAAATTTAGTCTTGAAACTCAGCAAATTATACTTTTTTTTTTATTTTTTATTTTTTTCCCCTCCTTTCTTTTATTGATTTAAACTTGGTATATAAAATTGTGCCTTGGATTGTAGGTTTGACGTGTTTCATGGTGAACAGACCACGCAGCAGGAGGTGTTTCTGACCTCCGTCAAGCCCATCCTTCCCCACATCCTTAATGGTCAGAATGCCAGTGTATTTGCTTATGGACCCACTGGAGCAGGTATGACTCCAATATCACTTGCAGATGATATTCTTGTTTAGGGAGCGTTTGCATGAGATAGGTTTCTAACACTTAACTAAAAATGGTATTTTGAAGGCCTGAAAGTGCAAGTTTTTGAGAACTTTGATACCGTTATTTTAGTATGAACTACAAAAAATGCGACTTTGTGAGAGCAATGACATCATGCGCATACGTGATGCATACAGAGTCTATAGAAATGTATACGAGTGCACACATGTAGTGTTTCTTTGCCAAATGCTGGCCTGGCATGCATAATGCAACGTTGACAACGTTGAAACTTTATAAAAATGCTAAAGAAAATGTTTTCTGTTTACAATACATAATTGTCATGTAAACACATCCTTGGATTTCTTCCATCACCTCCTTGAGAAACTTGTGTGATGTAATTCTTAGGATTATTATGAAGTGCCATTAAATAGTTGATTCACAATCTAGAAATTCTTCTTATAGAGGGTTTGAACTTAAAACACGGTTTGGTCAGTTTGCGTGGTGTTGGCAATACTCGGATGTAAACAACAGAAAGGATTGCACAGTTAATATACTACTGAATACGTTGTTCTGCTAATTTATGCTGTCTAAACCACATAAAAAACATGTGGAAACTGCTGCATCATATAGCGAAGGACTTAGTAAGTAGGAGAGGACGCAATATTTTGACAAACTAAAGTTAATAGGTATGTACAGGCAGTATTAATTATAATATTAGCCTAATATTTCACCTACCTGACCGGAAAGGAATAGAACAAACATGAATGTTATCAAGATTTTTGCTCTGGAAATCCTGGTTCAGTTTTGCCAACCACAAATGCACTTTGTTTCTTCTTTTTTTGCACTCTTATTCTTGATTTGTTATAACTTTTCCTGGTCCAATCGATTAGTACAACCCAAAACATGACAATAGTTTACCATTTTTAACAGCAATCATCTGCAAAATGTGCAAGTTTCGTTCAGTTCAGTGGCATTGTTCACATTCAGTGCCGGCAGTATGGCCGATTTATGATGTGTTGTGAAAACGCGCTACTCCTTCCTTCAGGAAAGACCCACACCATGCTTGGCAGTCAAGAGCAGCCAGGCGTTATTCCCAGAGCTGTGAAGGAGGTCTTCAAACTTGTTGAAGATCAGGAAAAGGAGCAGGATGGTTGGGAATACGCAATTGGGATGTCTTACCTCGAGATCTACAATGAAAAGGTAATATATTTTGAAAAATAATTTATTCCTATTTAGTGTCACCAACATATGATCCTTTAGAAACCATTCTAATATATTGATATGCTGTTCAAGAAACATTTTATCAATTGTTGGAAGTTTTTGCTACTTAATATTTTGTAAAAACTTTTTTTTTTTTTTTTTTTAGTATTATAAATTTCTTTGTCACTTTTAGTGCATCCTTGTTAAATAAAATATTAAAGGGATAGTGTTTGTTTAATTACTCGGCCTTATTTTGTTCCAAACCCGCAAGACCTTTGTTCATCTTCAGAACACAAATTAAGATGTCACATGTATTTTTATTGATGCCCTTCCTACTTTTCTGTGCCTTGAACGTGGTAGTTGCGTTGCTGTCGACGGTGGGTCAGAAAGTTCTTGGGTTTCATCAAAAATATCTTAATTTGTTTTCCCAAGATGAACGTAGGTCTTACGTGTTTGGATTAACATGAGGGTGAGTAACTAAGGACAGAATTTTCATTTTTGGGTGAACTATCCCTGGCCACAAACTTTCCGATGTTAGTCTTTTTTCCTGTAATATATACACAACTCATTTCAGTGTGCAGCTGCTCTGGAATATTGATGCACTTTGTGTCTGTAGGTGCTGGACCTGTTGTCCCCAGGTTCCCAGGACCTGCCCATCCGTGAAGACAAGGACAGAAACATCCTCATTCCCGGGTTAACGCACACACCACTCTCATCCTTTGCCGATTTCGACACTCATTTTATTCCCGCGAGTCTAAACCGCACCACGGCCTCTACTAAACTCAACCAGCGCTCCAGCCGCAGTCACGCTATCCTGCTCATAAAGGTTTGATCCTGCGCACTTCTCTTCATTCTAGTTCTCCTTTAGCGCTTCAACAGGTCCTGGTCTCTCCCATGATTTGGTAGCTGATGCTGAAATTACACTCCGTCAAACAAAAACCACTGACTTTTACTGCATGTACTGGTTGTATTTGAAAGAGAGAACACAAGACTTGTATGTATACATTGTATATGTAGGGCCCTGTGATTTCTGCAATGTGCAATCCAGTTTTAAAAAAAAAAGGATTTTATTGTATGATGTGGAATGTTGCAAAATTTCTCAAAATTTGGATGAATAAATCAAAAGTAGTGCACTACAACTATTCTAATGGCACTACAGTCCATTATCTAAATATTAAATTACAAAATGGTTGTGCATTTTAATGTTTAAATATGATTTTGCAGCAAAAAAAAATAACCTGTCAAAATGAAAGTTTGAAGAATTAGGACAAATATATATTGCTTTTTTCTTTTTTTCTTTTTTTTCTTTTTTTTCATTTTGTTGGCCATGTTTTAACTTAAACTCTAAATTGGGCAGTTTTATTCCAATTTCAAGTTTTATTAATTGAAATTTTTGATTTATTAAAATGTAATAAAACAGAAGAAATTAAGAATGTACAGATAAAGTTTTAATTTTTATTAAATTATTTTTAGTGTTTTAATAAACCTTAATTGATCTCACCCTTTTTTTATTTAAAATTTAAACCATAAAAAATAAAGGTTAAGACATATTTTGTTACTGTTCAATAGAATATGCTTCTCAAAATAATACTAATAGTAAATTATATATTTTTAAAAAACAGTACATCATACAGTACAGTTAAATCATATGAATCCTTTTGAAACGGACACAATTTCTGAGAAAAATAACACATACACACACAAAAAATAAAATAAAGTGTAATAGTTAAGCATTAAAATAATCTGGAAAAATTCAGATGGATTTTGTGGAAATGAAATTTTCGTGAACCCTATAAACGGTTCGTACAAGGTGCTTAAAGTGCTTGAAGTACTTGAATTTGGCTCTTTGAAATTTAAGGCCTGGAAAACCCTTGAAAATAAAAACATTCCTGAAGTACTTGAAAGGTGCTTGAATTATTGAGAAACAATCTGTCTGTGAAATAAGTGTTTAATCTTTTAATAAGCGCATCATTTCACGCAATTTTAAAAAACATAATACTTTTTAATCAGATAAATGCGCATGTCTGCTCTCAGGTAGTGAAGTCTCAGCGTGGACCACCACACAGACAACAAACAGGAAAGCTGTATTTAGTTGACCTGGCTGGTTCAGAAGACAACCGGCGCACAGGAAACCAGGGCATTCGTCTGAAGGAGAGCGGAGCAATCAACCTGTCCCTCTTCACCCTCAGTAAAGTGGTGGACGCTCTGAACGCAGGGGCCGGAGGCCGCATCCCCTACAGAGACAGTAAACTCACCCGTCTGCTGCAGGACTCTCTGGGTGGTTCGGCCCATTCAGTCATGATCACGAACATCGCACCGGAGTACAGATACTACTTTGACACCTTCTCAGCCCTCAACTTCGCCGCCAAGTCTAAGCAGATTGTCAATCGGCCCTTTGTCAGGGAAACCGTTTTGGCTCCTACGATTGGTGAGCAGTGCAGTATTACATAATTTCAGATTTTTCTAATAATACTGTAGGTGATGATCATCTTATCTTTTCTGTCTTAGCTCCTGGAAAGAGAGCCAGAGAGGAACAGGAGGCTGGAGGTTCTGGTGAGCCCCAGAACAAAAGGTCTAAAGAGGGGAAGAAAGCTGAACAGTCTCTATCACCACCTGTACAACCACACAGGTAAAACTGCATGCTTTACAACTGGTGAACTAGCACTTAAGCAGGTCGTGGCTTTGTGCGGTAGGCCATGATTTGGTAGCTGGTGCTTAAAGGAAAACTCCCTATAGCGAAAACCACAGGCTGAATGTGCCTCGCTGGTCATGAATGGGGAGGACATGTGCTGTAGTGCTGGGAGATCAAGCTAAAACTCAAAATTCTCAGCCTTTTGAAGATATTCAGTGTATGCCTGATTTGTTTGCTGCAAATAGCTTTCAAATCAATTTAGTTTTGCGCTGGGGTAGGGCCCTATGATCTCTGCGATGCGGAAAATTCAGTCGTAAAAATGGAATTTACTGTATAACGGATTTATTTTGAATGAATAAATCGAAAGAAGGTCAGTACACTTGAATCAAAATATGATTTGGACTATTGTTTGTAAATATCAAGCTGCAAAAATACTATTTAAATATGAATCCTGCATGTTCTGCGTATCTCTGTGTGATTGCATGGCGCAGACTTTCTAAAGAGTTTCGTGTACTGTACTGAAGTGAACGCTTGCTGTGTTTCCAGCCTCTGCCGCCTCAATAAATATGAGTACATTGACACACCAACATCTCTAGCTCTGCTCTGAGAGTCACTTCATGAGCATTTTATCTTTTGTTTTGAGACAAGAAAGAGAAGAAACAGAAACTTAAAGGTAGAGCTGCACGATTAATCATTAAAAGATCGAGATTGCGATTCAAACACCTATATGATCCCATTTTTAAATAACAACGATTTGTCCGTGTCTGTTAAACGTTTGAAAAAACATTAAAATCTGCGTTTGCGCTGCCTCTGACAGAGCAGACAGGTCCCATGTTTGGTTCAGAAACAGCTTTGCAAACAGTCTTTTTAACCAAAAAGTATTATTTCTGTCTTGCAGTCATTTATCACATAAATACTGGGGTAAAAGTTTTATAGTTTGGATAATAACACTGATGTCTATGGTAGCAATCAGAATAGAGCAAATAACATTTGTGTCTATTACATTTTTGTGACTTAAAAATTGTTTGTCACTGGTTCATTCGAAAGAATTGTTCAAAAACGCAGATTCATCCAGTAATGAAAAATGAACTCTTTGAGTAAATCATTGAATCATTAATTTTAAACAATTTTTAATCATTTGGTTAAAAATTGGTTCTATGTATGTGTGTGTGTTTGTGTGTGTATGTGT
>JAHKKF010504950.1:0-24759 GCA_019740295.1 Labeo calbasu
CATGCAGTGGTTTTTAATTAATCTGTAAAAATAATATCCCCTTTTTCAAATCGAGCCATTCTCAGATGCCTGTCGGTGTGCCGTCACACCGTCAGAGGCCGCTCTCACGATGGTTGAGCGTCTTACCTCAGACCAGTTGTCACAGTCCAGTAACCTCCATTGTTTCGATGCCGGAGCAGGGATGTAAGTCAGACAAGAATATCTCTGATTGAGCGATTGAGGTGTTATGTTGCTGGATGTAATAATGAACAAAGTGGTCGCCATTTACTCCTGACATCTGAGCCGCTGAAGATGCAGTGGATTACGTTTGTTTGTGAAGAGAATGCGGCTCCCGATCTACATATATCCATGTTTGCGCGAATCATTCATAATCCAGCTTCACTTACAGCAGAAGTGAGTATAAGGGGTTTTTTATGAATCTTTGCGATCGTCTTTCCTTGTACTGTGGTAGTTAGGAAGTTTAGCGGCTAAACGCAGCTAAAGTAAACAGACTCGTCACTCCACAGAGAGAAGAGAGGGGCGGGGCGAGCAGAGCTCATTTGCATTTAAAGGAACAACCCCTTAGAATGAGATGATTTTTGCAGAGCTCATTTTGACAAGGTAAAAAGGGTGTTGTGTTACACAACCATTGAGAATTTTTAACAAAAGTATATTATAGACTTTTCATTAGACCCTAAAGAATCATATAAACTTGTGGAAAATGGGCATCCGATGACCCCTTTAACAATGTGATTACTACCTTTCCAGATCTTGAACGTGGTAGTTGTGTTGCTGTTTATGCAGGGTCAGAAAGCTCTTGAATTTCATTAACAATATCTTAATTTGCTTTCCAACAACAAAAGTCCTACAGGTTTGGAACAACATGAGGGTGAGTAATTAATGACAGAATTAACATTTTTGTTGAACTGTCCCTTTAAGTTTAGCTATGTGGGAGGATTAGTGATCCAAAATTGGATCATGAGGAATAAGGCATTAATATGTGCTTTGTAAGTACTAATAAACAGCCAATATGTTAGTAATATGCATGCTAAGAAACGTCTGGTTAATAGTGTTATCAAAATGTACATCAAATAGCAGCTAAAATGTCAATCTGTTCCACCTACAGCCACTGACAAAATATAGTTGTTTAGTCACATGGACTACTTTTGTGATGCTTCATTTTCATGGATCTTGAGGTCACTTTCATTGTATGGAAAATTGCACAGAAGATCTGCTGAACTTCTTCTTGTCTTGTGTTGATGACAGAAGGAATAAAATCATGTTTTAAAGAGTAAATTATTACAGAATTTGAATTTTGGAATTTCGGGTATACGATTCCTTTAACCTTAAGTTCTTTAAGATACAAAATGTTGTATGCTTTTTTCAAAATCATAAGGGAGTTGTTCTCTGCAGATTTGTCCCCTGGCTAGTAAAAAAACGTTGAATTCAAACATCCAAAAGACTAAATTGCAAAGTTAATGTTCTAAAACATACACAGACAAAACTTCACATGTATTCACTTGTGGTGGCAGCTTTTCCCTATCTTTCAATGGGAGTCCTGTCTGCATAATGCACCTCCAATTGCCGTTTAAATAGTGGCGGCATTCTAGCGGAATGTAATAAATCAGCGGTGAGATTTTTCCTTCTTCCCAGCAGTCCCCACTCTCTCCGGCTCCTCAGATGGCTTCAAAGAGCAGGTATCCCACAAGACCCCAGGGGGCCCATGATTGAAAGCTCGGAAGGATGGACTGACTGCCAAAATCTTATAAAGAATGTAACAGAAGATACATACATTATTCATATTAAATTTTAATGCCCGAGGTACATTCACAAACACGGGGGGAAATAAGGGGGGAAAAAAGCAAAAAGACTTATTGAAAAATTTCACAGTCCTTGTTGGGGACTTAAAAATTTGTTATGCCAACAAAAAGTTGTTTGCATAAAGCGCCTATTAAATGCTGTCAGGTTTTCTTTCTGCCTTTTTGACTTTGAATATGGAAATCAGGTAGACTGAGATGAGAGGACACCACGGTTCACAAGGGCCAAAGGTGCTATAACACACTTCTGACTGCTTTACCCAGTCACAGTCAGTCGGATTGAAAGGAGGGGGGGACAACGCTTATTTGAATACATTTCATTTCTATAGATTAGGTGTGACAACTTCAAATATTGGGGGAATCTTGGGCGTAAAAGGCTTGAGCGATTTTGCCCTCCACTGGGAGGTTTCCAGATGTCAGACTACCAAACGATTAGCATGGCACACACATTAAGAGGAGGAGGGAGAAGCATATGCCACTGCGGTAGGGAGAGAGCAGCTTCCCTGCAGGCCCGGTCAGCCCAGCACTGCAATCCACTCTCCACTCGCACGGAAAATCAGTTTTCTTTGCTAGGCTACGCTGTCTCAAAGATGTCGCCACATAATCAACTGATATCAGACTGCCTTGGAATGGCAAACTCTGTCTCAGTAGAAAGGAAAAATTGGGCAAACCCCTCTTGGTTGAGCAAAGTAAATTGATTCTAGATTGATTTGCGCATTACCATCGATTATGCAGGCTTGACAAAGCCAACAAACCGGCATTGTACAAACTTTGTTTAGTGTTCATTCGAAATCTCGAAATCTTTCCTGATTCCAAGAACTTTCGAGCAAAGTTCACACAAACTTAGCAAAGTCCTTCGGACTCTTTGACTTGGCATCTTTTCTAACTGATCTGGGCTACCACTAAGAGTTCTCCTAAATTAGTTAAGTTTTCTCTAAAAACCTATTCACAAAGCTGCTGAGACAAACAAAAGGAATATAGAGAGGTCTTAAGCTAAGAGTGAATAAAAGAATAACAAACTGGACACAAGAACAGCTGTTACTTCTTGCCCAACTTGTTAATGAAAACAAAGATATAATCAAAGGAAAATTTGGAGTTGGGATAATCTCCAAAACCAAAAAAGATGTGTGTGAGAAAACATATGTGTGCAAATGAATGCAGAATGTTTCTAAAATATTTACATTCCGAGGCAGATTGCCGGCAAAAAAACAACAGAAATCATTACAGAATTTGTAATGGTTTTACTGGTTATAGTGGGAATTGTACTGGTTTTAATGGTAACTTTAATGGTACCTGTTGGTCTCTACTGGTAATTGGTTGTCTCTTTTGGCAGCTTGTTAAAGGAAAAGTCCACTTCCAGAACAAAAATTTACAAATAATGTACTCACCCCCTTGTCATCCAAGATGGTCATGTCTTTCTTTCCTCAGTCATTAAGAAATTATGCTTTTTGAGGAAAACATTTCAGTATTTTTTTTCTATACTGATATGGTGCCCCGAGTTTGAACTTCCAAAATGCAGTTTAAATGCGGCTTCAAACGATTTCAAATGCAGTTGTAAACAATCCCAGTCGAGGAAGAAGGGTCTTATCTAGCGGTTATTTTCATAAAAATATTACAATTTATATACTTTTTAATGTCAAACACTCGTCTTGTCTTGCTCTTGCCGTTTTTTTTTTTTTTCGGTTTATGACAGTTAGGGTATGTCGAAAAACTCCCATCTCCCATGTTCTCCCTCAACTTTAAAATCGTCCTTTATCACTGTTTTACCTTTTTTGTTAAGGGTGTTTGATCTTCTTTGCATGTTCACTTTGCAAAGACTGGGTCGGTACTTCTGCAGTAGTAGGATGATTTTGAAATGATTTTTGAAGTTGAGGGAGAAAATACGATTTTTTTGACAATACAAGTTTTTTGACATACTCTAACTGTCTTGAACCAGAATACACAGAGTTCAGGGAGAGCGACACGAGTGATTAAAAAGTATTTAAATTGTATTTTTATAAAAAATAACCGATCGTTTCGCTAGATAAGACCCTTCTTCCTTGGCTGGGATCGTTTACAACTGTCTTTGGGATCGTTTGAACCTGCATTTAAACTGCATTTTGGAAGTTTAAACTTGGTGCACCATATCAGTCCATTATATGGAGAAAAATGCTGAAATGTTTTCCTCAAAAAACACAATTTCTTTACGACTGAAGAAAGTAAGACATGAACATCTTCTCACCCATCTGACAAGGGGGTGAGTAGATTATCTGTAAATTGTTGCTCTGAAAGTGGACTTCTCCTTTAAAACTACTAAATGCTAATGGTACATGTCCTAAAACACACTACAGGAAAACATTTTTTTAATGGTTAAAAGTTGATGGTTTCAAATGTTTGTAATGGCATTTGTAGTGGAAACCATTAGAATTTCTCTGATGATTTGTATTGTTTTTTTTTTGTTTGTTTGTTTGTTTTTGTTTTTGTTTTGTTTGTTTTTTTCAGCAAGAAGGATAGTTTGTGATCTGATATTAGTGACTTTCGAGTCATCTTTACTACTCCTAACATTTCACAGATTTAGGAGCTAGTTTTAGTGCTAAAATGTTTTGTAAAATATGAGTTATGAGCTACTTTTAGCCTTAAGATGTTTTATAAATACGGGCCCAGACTTACATGTTCCCCATAGCGGACAAACAAGAGTTTGTAAATTTAGAGTCAATTTACACCCAGCAAACATCACAGTAGGCTTTTCTGACTTTGTCCATCTATCAGTGCCCCCAGAATATATTAGCAATCACTCGTCACATCAGTGTATTTGTCTATATAACTTCAGACAAGACTTTGTCAAGCCAACATTCAAAGCTAGTTTTGTTTACCGACTGACCGGTTTGTCTATCAGTCACTACTTGCAACGTACAGAGAACGTATTGCCGAGTTCATCATATGGTTCTTTGAATGCAGGAATAATTACATCATAGATTAGTCTTGTACATATTTCGCCTGAACAATCATCAGCCTCCCAGGTGCAACGGTGTGAAATGAATTTGTCATCAGCTTTAAAGCTTTTTGTGACAGGTCGTTTGAAAGTCAGACGGGCTGCTCGACGTGATGGGTGGCTTTCCCGCTGCTTAGCTTCTCTGCAACCCAGCAGGTTTGAGGATTAAATTTAGGGCTCCTGTCAAAGCCGGTGACAGGCCTCAAAGGGGCTTCTCCCCCGATCCCTGTTATTATTGCACGGGGGATATGTTCCATCGCTCTCTATTAGCAGCCAGAGGTACTCCGGTAAGATGGTGTAATGCGCTTTGGGCTTAGGCCTGTGTCATTCACTCTTACCCAGGCCATGACAGTGCCGGGGCTAGGTCGATTTTCTGCGCCTTGCTGTTGCTTACATGTTCAAAGTGAAGATGGGGCTCTGTCACAAGTCTGCAGTTTGTCATGAGATCCTCTTAGTGATGGATGGATGACATTACATTGAGTATCGTGGAGGGATTATTGTCAAGAATGCCACTGCAAACAGACCACACAATAGCTTTTAATAGAGTCCTAAGTGTCATATAATGGGCGTTTTTGTACAGAGCTCAGTGACATATTTCAGTTTTATTTTGGCAGGGTAAATCTAGCAAGCTAGTCAACACTGTTGAGATGAAGCTTATGGCACAATGTTCCCTGAAATGGTTTTAGTAAGATCCCTAGGATTATTAGGAATATTTCAATTCTGAAGCCAAAAAGGGCTATAAATCTTATATCACTGCAAAATATATTACTATCAAAACATATCACTGCATTTTCCAACAGAAATTAACACTAGAGGCAGTAAGACAACAAGCACTTGTAATCATTTTTGTATACATTTATGATTACAGCTCCATATGTTTCACTTTCTGGACATAACAAGTAGCTCAACTGGCATGGAATTGGACTTAGGATGTGGAATCCTTGGTTACGCATCCCGTGAGAAACATGACTCATGATAAAAGAGTTGAAACGCCGCTTTTGTTCATACTATCGGGTAGGTTTAAAATAGTCCATGTGACATCAGTGGTTTAACCATAATGTTATGAAGCTATGAGAATTTTTGTGCGCAAAGAAAACAAAAATAATGACCACATTCAACAATTTCTTCTCTTCCGTGTCATATTTTGACGCACATACCACGACACAAGCGCGTGGTGCTATACTGACGCAGAAGCCGGCATTTTGACATAGAACCCGGATGCGCTGTGCCTTGTTAACAAGCATCTGCAGCACCACGCGCATGCATCCTGTAACTCTCATGAATGCATATCGAAGTCTGACACAGAAGAGAACAGATAGTTGAAATCACTATTTTTGTTTTCTTTGCAAACAAAAAGTATTCTTGTAGCTTCATAACATTACAGTTGAACCACTGATGTCACATGGACTAGTTTATTGATTTCCTTACTACCTTTCTCGGCCTTGAATTTGTTAGCTGCATTGTTGTCTATGCAGGGTCAAAAAGCTCTTGGATTTTATCAAAAAAATTCTTAATTTGTGTTCTGAAGATGAACCAAGGTCTTATGGATTTGGAACGACATGAGGGTGAGTAATTAATGAAAGAATTTTCATTTTTGTGTGAACTATCCCTTTAATCTGCAGGGACTAATAAAATAAGTTAAGACAGAACATCATGTATTGTTACTGTTACGGTATATCTGTTATTATTATAATAACAACAGATTATTATAATACCCCCCCCCCCTTTTTAATTCTTAATCAGCTTGCATGGCAGACCTGAGAAAGGAAAGTCAGCAAAAATTAGTCTGCTGTTTTGAGTCGGGCCAGTGGGACACTGCCTTTAGCGATATTAGCTGCATAGCATCAAAAGCTATCTCAAGAGGATCTGCTCAAGAACAAGATCCTATACAATATCCAAAACTAGCTAAGCTAGTGCTCTACTTACCCTCAAAATACTGAGAGAGTGTAGCAAGAACTCTTGAGACTGAGGTTGAGGCCTGGAGCAGTAGCTGTTAGCACAGGTTCAACACTTATATTCGTCTTTCCACTACTAGTTCCTTCAATCAATTTCCTGGGCCAGTGTTTGACATTAAACCACAAGTACCCCTTAAGTTGGGATTGTTTCCACGCCCCAAAGAAACTCCTTGGGAAAATGTTTGTAAGGTTAATGAATTGCCAATCAGTGTTTACAGCAAACACAGGGTTGCCAGCCGCTGTGGCTAGCCTTGAAGTCGGCCACCCTGGGGTCAGCGCTTGGTAGAGGCACAGACAATGTGGCTGATTGGAATAGCAAACATTAGCTGCTGAGATTCAAGGGGTCAAAGAGAGGAGACTAGTTAAATGCAAGACTATGACACACTGTGAAAAAGGGTAAGGAGCACTGAGGGAGAAAAGACTGAATATTTATGAAAGAAAAATTGCTTGAATTATGATATAACCCCAGTACATTTGAACCAACACTGATTATACCACGGTCTGTCTGAATACTCGGAGGTATGCATTAAAACCTTTTATTACACCATGGCTGTCTGTGCATTAAATGATTTTAACGCACTCCGCGAAAGCAACCGTTTTTGGCCCCCGTGATCGTTTAATGCACATGTAGCCGTGCATTATCCCTTATATAACTGTCATCATATCATTAAATTGTGATTTAACTGATCCATCATTTTTCAGAAAATGTGTAATGATAGTTAGAATGATATTAGCTATAATGTATAGACAGTGAACCATGGTAGCATCAAAGCTTCTAAAGATATTTAGAGTTTTGTTTAGAATGTTTATGCTAATTCTTATTCTATAAAACCCTGGTCTGTCTTTTTTAGAAGTATCATTTTTAGATTTATCAGCCCCCAAACTCCACATTTGAACGACAAAACAAACAGTGATTGGCCTCTTCCTGTGTGGGCAGTTTTTGGCTGCAAAGTGAACCGGACATGCTGACAGTCAAAAGTTTTAAAAGTCCAAAATCAAAGCCTGCAGGGACAAAATCCATGCACACACTCAAATTACACAGCTTAAAGACACTGAAATTACACCATACAGAATCAGGGGGCAGGAAATACAATAACATATACTTTAAGAAAGCCAAAGAGCCAACTAGAGGTAGGATAGCAAGCAAAATTAGAGTTTCTAAATTTCCAATGCTGGCCTAAACCAAAAAACGAGACCAGCACACATAATATTCTTAAGTATTGACCCCATCACATCCTTTTAAACATGCACAGACTGATTTAGCTTGTACTAGCACTAATGGAGCAGAATACTAAATGCACTAATGTGTTTAGAAAACGTTGTCTTCAAATCAATCCAGTTTAAAGTTCAATATCGCACAAAGCTAACGAAAGGTTTCCAGTGGCCCTTGTTTCATAAAACCACTTTAAGGCCATTTTGAATCTCAACAGTTTAACCTCAGCTCAGAATAAATGGGGCGTATTGACTTTTTCTTTTCTTTTTTTTTTTTTTTTTTTAAGAGAAATCTCCGGAAAGCCAGCAAATCCCACTTATGGAACACATTTAAAAGGAGAAAGCCCATTAATTGGGTTTTAAATGAGGCGAGCTCTCTCTCTCCCTGGCTGGAGTCGAGGGGCCCTTTCAGGTTTCGTGAGTGGGGTGGGGGGCTCGGTGCACCTTAGCGCTACTGCGTCCTCCCGGCCTTCCATGGTGGGGCAGACAATGAGTTAGCTGTGTCCCCCACAGACAAGGCTCTGGCCTGGGAGACCATACCCATTGCTCTGGGGGCGGAGGGCTAATTCAGGAGGGGTAAAGGGAGGGGGCTTGCACACTGTGGGAACAGCCCCGTCGTCGGCCGACGGACAGCAGAGAGGCCAAAGCCGCTCATCATTTGCAATTCAGATCATGAGCAGCCAGTCCGGGAATCAATGGTGCTGTATCAATCTGCCGACTGCAAATGTCATCTGCATTTTGATTCTTGACCCCCTTTCTGACGCTCCCCACACAGGAGCCATTGTCCTGCGGGGGCCACCCCTCGCTGTGTTCTCGCGTTCCCTGCCCAAAGTCCCACATTAGCCAGGCAAAACCCACAAGCCGCGCTGCCTTTCAGAGCAGCCCCAGTCACTGCTATTTAGCCGTGTGTTCTGCAGGTCTCTCACAGCCCCATAAAGGAATTAGGAGCGCGAGACAAAGCTGGAATACCAGTCGCTATTTGGAAAGCTAAATGGCGCTAACCTTTGTGGCCATTGTGACGATATAACAATTTGTGTCACGAATCTAGTTAGAATGTAATGGTAAATCAGAACAAAACAAAAAATGGCAAAAGTCACAGTGGCTGGAGCATGTTGGCATGATGAATGCCACGGCCAAGGGACCAAAAAGGGATGAGAATAAGAAACAAATGACAGTGAGAACCACATAAAAACACACATTTGTTTTGCTGATTTTTAAGGATTTGTGCTCATTGCTTACGGTTTAGCTATAGTAGATAGCTATAGGGTTAGATAGCACAATCTTTAAATAGTAGATAGCTACTATAGCAAACACTAGCCAAACAGATACAAATTAATTTAATGCACTGCTATTATTGACTTTCATCCCTCTAGAGGGAAAAAAAAGAGAGGGAGAGAGAGATTAATTAATTCTGAGAAATTTCATGTCATCTAGGAATATCCAAAAGAGGTCATATGAATTAATTACCTATTCCTATGACTCACAAATTCAGATCTTTTGATGGTGTTTACAAGGAAGAAGATGTAGCTTTTGAATTAGCCATTTAAAATAATTTAAACTTTAGTCTTTTCTTTGCCGTCTTTCATCTAACGCTCTTTGCAAAGAAGCACACACACACTCTCTCACAATTGTGGTAAACAAACAGACAATCTGACTTTTTAATTACAGAAGCGCAATAGAATGAACAACAAATCCCACATATAAACATTTCCATTTTGTTAATGTTTTTGCCTAGTTTTTGATAGACTAAATACCTCCATATTTATTTATCACTGGTAGAGTTTCATTATAAGGTTAAAAACATACTCTACTCAAGTATTTATCACAGACATGAATGCTTTGCAAATGCATTGCAACGCTAATGGACTTTACCAACGGCCCACTGCCTATGTGTTTTTTTTTTTTTTTTTTTGAATAATTATCATTCACAACTAATTATATTATAATTTAGGTTGACAATTTACACTAACTACAAAACAAAAAAATAAAATAAATCTTGATGTGCAACAGAAACAAAAACAGGACCACTGTTTAAGTAAACAGTAGTCTTATTACTCAGATGGTTTAGCTGTAAGTGTGGTATTATGTACCACGTTTTTTACATTGCTAATAGTGGTGTCAAAATTAGCGCGTTAATGCAGCTAGGCAATTATTATTATTATTATTTTTTTTAGTTTAACACAACTCATGGGCGGGGCTAGGTTTGGACATCCCACTCACAACTGCTAAAGAATTGCGTTTATTTAGACGCGTAAGGTCTTTACGAGCACATCAAACGGGAGATGTATCAGAGGCGTGTTCCAACGTAACCTCGGCGACAGGCGCGAGTCGAACGAGAGCAGAAACGGTACTGGTGACGAAGAGCTTCAGTAGAACATCAGTGAACTGCGGTTTCCTTTCCTGTCAGCCGTTCTACTGTGCTCGTAGCGCTTGATCTTCAAGTGCGCGCATGTGCCGGCGCACACTGTATAGACTGTTTTCACGTTGCGTCATCGGTCCGGAAGTCGGCCATCATTGTGGCGGCATTGAGTGTAAACAATGCTATTGAACCGAACGGACCTCGCGTATAGGCTTGGCAAAAAAACGAAAGTAATTCACTATGTCAGGATAAGAAATAGAAGGAAAAACTACCGGGTCATCAGTCCGCAACAACGGGGGCAGATCGTACGGATGTTTACCACCTATTACAGGGCTGGACAATATGGACTGCCCTGTGCCCCTTACAAGTCGTACATTCACTGCATTGCATTCGTGTTCCAAAATGTCATTTGTGTGGAAATATTGCATTATTATTATATTTAGTCTGTAAAATGCCATTTACAGCTGAAGACGGACATAAAAAGGAGAAAATTACTGTAGCAGTCAGATCACTCTCACTGTTCACGATGCACGAAATATAAGAAGGAACTCAAAAAATTAATTGGGGGAAGGAGTTTATATGAATTTGTCTCTGTAGGGAACTGTCTGTTTTCAGAGAAGTTTACATGACATTTTCTTTTCATCTAGCATCTGTATAACGCATTATAAAGCTGCATAGCACCGCTTTGTGTACAGCAGTAACCAAGGAAACGCTATCGCCGCTTAGCATTTAGCCCTGTTTTAACTTTAGTTTGTCAAAATAAAACGACCTTTCCTGCTTACTAAGTCCTTCTCTATATGATTTGGCAGCTTCCACACATTTTTCGTGGTTTAGGCAGCATAAATTAGTAGAACAACATCTTCAGTGGTACACTAACCGTGCAATCAATGCTTCTGTTTACATATGAGTATCGCCGCAATGGCCGCGAATCCTGGTAACTGACCAGAACGTGACATTGGTGCAAACCCTCTATTAGGTTATATTAAAATGCGGTATCATGTTCAAACCAAAATGAAACTACAAGTATGCAATGTCGTAGTTATGTCGTAAGTTAAGTCAAAAGGTTACAAAAAAAGCTGCCTTAAAACTATGCCTGTCAATATGTATTATTTATAAGTCACATTTAAAGCAGTATCAGATCCACGTCAAGTTCATCAGCGACAGCTTTTAAAGTAACAGCAGCCAAAATATCTCAATATCCAGCTGCTGTGATGTCTGTTAATTAAATAAGAAAATAAAAAGAGGAAATCAATAACTTCTGTAACTTTAAGATTTATCTTTATTTAATTTAGTGTTTAATAACTTTATTAAATTAGGCTGTATTTTTTTGCTGTAAGGCAAAGGTAGGAATAAGACATTTATTATCATGGGGTTTATTTTATGTTAGAACTTATAAATTTACATAAATTAGAAGTTATTTTTTAAAGTCTATAATAAATGTTAAAGTGGTAGCTTTTAATTATTCTGTAATGTTGAATGGCTATAGTCAGTGGTTAAATAGTAGGAAAAAAAATCAGAGCCATCAGTTGGTATCAATAATATTTGCCTTTATTTATAAAAAAAAAGATGGCATTAAACAAATATGAAAAATATCCATTCTTTATGTGGTTTTACATTAATTTGAAGATTGAATGTGAAATTATTGCAGTATAAAAGTATAATTAAAAAAGTTAACGTCAGATGGAATTAATCACGATTAATCGAGATTAATTTCAGAAAAAAAAGTGTGATTAATTAGTGCGATTAATTGATTTTTTTTATTTATTTATTTTTTTAATCGATTGACACCACTACTTGCTAAATGACACTATTATCAAAACAGCTGATGTAATGTCACACTAATGGAAAATGTGCTCAAGTTAACAGCTAAAGTAGCTAAGTTTAGCCAGATTCTCTCCAAAACTAATAAAAGCACCATGTACTTGCTCTAACCTAGACCACAAACCAAACACAAAAAAAGAAAAAAAAGAAACACTGTCCACGGAGGCCAAATGTTATTTCAAAATCCTGATGCTGCAGGTCTTTTCTCTCAGGCATTATTCTGTTTCTGACTGAATTCATCCTGTGGCAACACTCGGACCCCAACCGAGAATGAGCATATAGATCCTCGTATAGGTAAGACACCAAGGGACCCTGGCATTAAAATTTAGGCAGTGCACAGTCATAAAAGGCTTCGGTGCAGACAGACACAGTATGATTATGTTTTAGCAGCACACGCATGTATTAAATGCAAAATCACTGATGGCTTATTAGCAGCGATTTGCTAAAGCATCATTGCTGCCGTGTTGTTTTGTTTTGTTTTGTTTTTTGAAGAAAACGAGTTGGCCTTATAGTTTTTCTGCAGTTCTGTGTGTTTGTATGCTAGGGGTTACAAAGTATACAGACTCCATCCATGGTACTCCCTGAGAGAGTGAAGGAAAAGGAAAAAAAATAAAAAAAAGTCTATGTGTGCTAGTCGAGGTTACAAAGTGCATGTTACCTCTTTCCCTCGCTGTCATGAGCGACACATGAAGAGTCTCCCCAGCTCGCAGCACCTCACTGCTGGTCCGCTTCCGTATGGTAATGATATACAGTGCATTAACTCAGTCTGAAAGGCTTAATTTGGGAGACTGTGGGCCTCGTCTTCTTATGTTTCCTGCACAGTAACACCGCGCTCGGGTCCAGGCAGCGAGAGCAGCAGACTTGTGTTTATTTATGAGAGCTTCTTGCTTCATTCGCTCTCAATCATTCATGAGGCTGGAGTGGACGGCCGAGTCAACCCCAATCCAATTCAGTTCAAACCACTGCTGAGGAAGAGAAGGTTGAAAACATAGGCAATTTACTTTCCCGCCCAAATCCAAATGACCCCAAAGATAATGACTTGATCAATAAGTAATGCTTGCTACGTTTGCGGTCCTTTTCGGAGGACATTTCTTGTTTTGTTGAGCCCAAGTTACAACCTTTAAAAACACAGATAGAGTTTGATTGACGTGACCACCACTGACACTCATGCAATCTTTATGTGCCTCATATTTTAGGAGCTGATTACCCACTCGTTCAATAAATAATTGTTTGTGTTAAGTCTTACGAGCTAACCTGATAACCCGTGCAGCGACAATGCTCATAATTCTGTCCAGACCTCCTTATCCGATTATGTCCATTAAACATCAGCTGTTTGGTAATCCGTTCCTAAGTAATGAATGGGGAAAACAAATCACATCCATGCTAAACAAATTTAAATGTTCCTGTAAGATCAACAACATGGAAAATGTCTGGCAATCAGAACTGTGAATCTTAAAAAGCTCAAACTCACATAGATAATGTATTTAGTGTGGAGGAGGATGTCTTCATTTGCATAAAATGTCCTGTTTATGCCATACAAACTTCACAGATTTGCCCCATGCTTGACATTCTAATGGGTTTTTTATTAAGGTTTTATGTGAAGTTTCCAACAGTGGCTGAAGAGTTAACATTAGCTAGATGGTCATGAGTTTTATACTTATAATGACTGTACCTTTTTAATGAATGAATAAATAAAAGTAAATACTGCTACTTCTAATAAAGACATTTAGTTTGTCAGCCCACTTATATAATTTATTTCTCAAGGTCAAACTAAATTTACACAGCCATAGCATAGTTTACCATTTGTCAGGAGTCTATTTAATTGACAGTCAAACGCCTGCAAAGCTAATGCTAATATTGCCATTTTGTATCTTGTGGGTCTTTTTCCAAAGACACTTTCAAAATGAATAAACTCTTACTTTGCTGATACTTAGTTAGGCAGGAAAATTTATCAGCTAGTGATGTTTGATTTTTTTTAATGAATCCTTTTTTTTGAGCTGGTTCTGAGGAAGTAACCGGTCGAGCTGGTTCACAAATTCAAACTTAATTGAACTGAACTGAACTTTAGTTCCGGGTTGATGATGCAAGATGCAAAGCCGAAGTACCACGTCCGACTCAAAAAGAACCAAATGAGCCGGTTCAACCAGCTGTCAAAGTTTCCTGAGGACTTTCGAGGACTTAAAAAGAACCAAATGAGCCGGTTTAAACAACTGTAGAAGTTTGCAGAGGATCACGAAAGATTCTGATGAGTGAGTTGAAGATACTGTGCAAGCCTGTGGCTTCGTTTACACTAGTGCGTTTTTGTTTTAAAATGCGGCTACGGCTATGCCTGTCATTCACATTATTCTGCCATTTTTAGACCCTCAAAAAAGGAGACTTTTTAAAACGCTGCAGACCCTGTTTTAGTTTGAAAACTCCGGGGTTGCATTTTTGGCTGCATTTACACTAGTGCATGTTCATTTTAAAATGCATAACTTTTGCTACGGTTGTGCCTGTCATTTACACTACTCTGGCATTTTTTGACTTTCAAAAATGCTGCAGACCCCGTTTTAGTTTGAAAATTCCAGGGTTGTATTTTTGGTTGCATTTACACTAGTGTGTTTGCGTTTTAAAAAGCATAACTTTTGCTATGGTTATGCCTGTCATTTACATTATTCTGCTGTTTTTAGACCCTCAAAAAAGGAGACTTTTGAAAATGCTGCAGACCCTGTTTTAGTTTGAAAACTCTGGGGTTGCATTTTTGGCTGCGTTTACACTATAGTGCCTTTTTTCGCTTAAAACGCATAACTTTTGCTACGGTTGCGACTGTCGTTTACACTACTCTGGCATTTTTTAACCTTCGAAAACAGAGACTTTTGAAAAGGCTGCAGACCCCGTTTAGTTTGAAAACTTTGGGTTTCCATTTTTGGCTACATTTACACTAGTGTGTTTTCATTTTTAAAATGCATAACTTTTGCCATGTTTACGACTGTCGTGTACACTACTCTGGCATTTTTTAACCTTTGAAAACAGAGACTTTTGAAATAGCTGCAGACCTTGTTTTAGTTTGAAAACTTCCAGGGTTTTAATGTAAACAGACCCAAAACAGAGACGTTTGAAAACGATAACACCGTGTCCTTTCCACGTTTGCTCTGCGTATCCTTGACGACCGTTTAAACATAACATCATGCTCGTTGTACCCATAGATATGTACAGTATAGGTAGATGTCTCATTCGACCGCTGCAAGCACGTAGATGTGTCCGCCATCTAGGGCATCTACCTCTACATATCTATGGCTGTACCTGCATGAATGGTCATGTGACATGCGTTTTTGGTTGTGTAGTGTGGACGGAGAGCTTTTTTTACGCCAGTGTAGACAAGGATCGCTTTCATTTTAAAATGCTGTTTTAAAACAAAAAATATGCATAGTTTTAACAGGGCCTGAGGCATGTACTGGAAGTATGCTTATTGTGACTTCTGTTATTAAATAATATTGTATTAAAACCTGCAAAAACCTTTCTGTCGACAGACGTAAATACATGTTATTTTTTTTTTATGTGTATCCTGAAGAGGTCTGTGAAGCCAAAATGCGTAGATCTGCACTTTTAATTGTTTTAATATTTTAGCCCAGTTAATTAAAGGCTCTTTACTATACGAGTGCCTTGGAGTATTTCATCTTTTCAGCTGATATTCACCTCCAGATATCCAAAGAGCACTGTTGACTACCTGAAGAGACCAGTGCAGCATTCTTGGCCTTTGTTGTTTTGTTAAAATACTATATGTTACTATAGTTTATTGTTCATGCAGATTATATTTGAAGTTGTTTAAGCGAGTTTATGACCGGTTTATTCTTTCTTTATACTTTAGACATGTAGAATACATCCGCGTTTGTGCATCAATATTTGTAATGTGTGTTGTAGGCGCAAAACTTTGGTCTTATCTGACATAAAGGGTCTGTGAATGAAACTGTGACCACAGATACCAATAACTTAAGTGAATGAAAGGCAATAATCAGCAATAGGCATTCACACAAATAACTTTTATTTGAAATGACTTCATTTGAATGTTTCATTGATACAACATGACACTGGGTTGTTAGAAAAGAAATGCGTAGTGACATCATTATGTCATTATGTCACAGTGCCAAAAGAGTACAGATGACAAAAATAACACAGGATAAACTATCAATATTTTATTTTACATTTTCTCAAAAAATATTATAAATGCATATATCTGCTCATTTAGTCATATTTTTTAACTAATCTAAACGCTTGCATGTTTAATATTTTTTAGATGTTCTATAAAATGGTTTCTAAATACTTTTTGACAAGCCTGTCATAAACTACTGTGATGCAAAGTATGAGTTTCAGCCATTGTGGAGACAATATGAGAATAAAAACCTCATACACAACACTAAAAGTGCAATCAACTTCCAGCTGAAACAGCACACTCCATAAATCATAAATTCCTTTTCTCTGCTACATGCTAGATAAACCCAACACTCCCTGCCAAAACGACAAGAACTATTTATCACTTTGGCCATTGTAAATGCTAATTTATGGCTTGAGTGGACGCACATGAGTTGTCCCAAACCAATGCAGTGATGTGTGGAAATAAAAACAGAGCAGGAAATTCAAATGCCTGGAATGACACTTAAAGCTGATAGTACATCTGTCATCACGTCTATATTTACTGTAACATGTTTATTGCCTTTAGCATGTTCCAATTGCTAAAGGACTCTCAGCCTGGGTAGAAATATTAGGTCCTCCAATTGTTGGCCATTAGCAACATGCTTTTCAACATGTCATTTATTTATCTCAATATTCTGCCTTGTACTTATAGGTTTTATGTTGTATTTGTTGTCTCAGACCCAGACTATAAATCTTAAAATGAAAACCATTTATTGATTGATTGATTGATTGTTATGTTTATTTATTTATTTGTTTGTTTGTTTATTTGTTTGTTTGTTCATTAATTTATTCACTTAAAATTACAACTAGTTATTAGTCCACAGTTGTGTCATTTCCAACAAAAACAATTTTTATTTGTTTATTTGTTTGCCATTTCCAACTGGAAACCAGAATTTGCAATTCTGTCAAATTATGCATAGGGTGTGAAAATATTATTTAATTGTGTGTATTTAGGATAATTACAGTGATGGTTATGAAATTAAAGCAGATTTATTTATTTATTTATTTCAAAATGAAAATGTATTTATTTATTTATTTATTTATTTTAAATTACAACTAGTTCTCAGTCCATAGATGTGGTGTCATTTCCAACAAAACCAATTTTATTTATTTGTTTATTTGTTTGTTTGTCATTTCCAACCAGGCTGCAATTTTGTCAAATTATGCATAAGAAATGATTATTTAATTCTGTGTATTTAGGATAATTACAATGATGGTTGTGACATTATGGCAGATTTCCACCACTGATATTTCTACAACAAAATCTACACTCAAGTTATGATAACTTTTAATGAAATTATGTAAACTATATTGACTATATTGACAACGAGTTTCAATCGCACAGTTGTGATCAACATTATTATGTCAACAGAACTCAACAAAATCATGTTTGCAACTTAAAAGGTTTAATTAAATGAACACATTAGAATTTGTGATGTGCAACTATGCATTTATTTAAGTTGTGGTAACAGGCCCTGAATTATTTTTGTAGAGTGTAGTGAGTTGAGATGTCAAAAGACATTTTCATACCAGTTCAGGGAAATAAATCATGACATAATTGTTCTCTATACCGTTAGTGACTTTCAAAAGCATTTTAAGATCAAAAAGTCCACAAGACCAAAAGTGCCCATAAGAACCACCCAAATACGAAAAACTGAAACAGTGCATTTATTGTAAAAAGCACTACATTTGTTGAAATCAGGATGGCATTTGTTATTTCGGGGGCTGATGTAAGCCAGAATGGAGACCCCACTCACCACATGTTGAGTGCTTAAGCCCCGAGAGGGCCGTGCGGCTGCCCTTCCAATAAGACTGTGCACTGTGCCTTGTAATTAGAGCGGGATTCTAGAGGGTTGCTTCCGCCACTTGAAGACAAGATTTGACAAATGGGAGGCACAGCTGCACACAAAAGTTTTGGAAATATTTCGTAGCTGGGCTTTGCCAAGTCCCAGGGAAAGAGTAACAGCATCTGTCCAGTGGCACTCGGGAAGTTGGGAAATTCTTCTTGCTTTCCAACAGCAGGGATGGAGTATGTCACCAGTTTCGTGGAAAGGTTGTCCAAATTTCCTTTTTCCAAATGGCACTCGATTGTGCAATGGAGCCTTAGGCAAAGGATGACGGTTTGTGAAGTGTGGACAAATGGTGTGGTCAGCGAGAGACGGAGCAATGCACACCAACTGAGATAAGCCTATTAAACTAGGGCACGCAACACAATCTGCCTTGGCATTGTTGCAAAGATACGTAACCCGGGTCACATTGTCTCATTGAGGCATCAGGACAACAGAAAGCAGTGATTAAGAATAAGATGGATTGCTGACTCTTAGGGTCAGCTATGTTTGAGTGTTTGCTGTCGTTGTTTGCCCAAGAAACTCCTCGTCTCCGTCTTCTTTTGATACCATCTGTGCGGGACTGAGTAAGAGGATATATTGTCCAAACAGGGACCTGCAGCGACTGGCCGCCCTACCGAAGCGTTAATTACAAAACCATTGTAGCTTCCAGCACGGCCCCATTTTTTTTTTTTTCTCAGAAGGTTTAAAGTTCGACTCCAAGTGCCAAGCAAAACATGCCGTAATGGACATTTTCTGCCCAAGCAATTATGTGAAACGCAACTGCCCTTCAGTTTGTTTATCATGGTTGATGGCAGAGTAAATGCCGCTCCTGGGCAGAGGACAAAAGTTCAAACTCTGGTTCTATTTGCTTTTCTTTGTGCAAGTGCTAAAAACATGTCTTTATCTACTCAGTGTTCTTATGAAAATTTATAATCTAGACATGTCATTTTATAGAGGACAAACTTAAAAACATTACAAGCGAAATGGCTTTTGACCACTTTATGACATGGCTTTGTGGAGGCTTAAGAACTGCCAACGTGCAGCCCAGATGAACATACTGGACTTAACGTGCACTCTTGCTGTAGTTGCACTGTAACAAACTTAATTACTGCAGGGGGCGATAGAGTCATCTTCATCTGTCTTTCCCAATAAACCAAAAGCAATATATTTCAAGTAAGTTGACATAACCACACTTCAGACAAACTTAACTAGTATTATTTTCTTTAAACTGTTACTAAAATGTTGGAAATCAAACTTGTGTACGTAGACATATCTGTATTCATATACTTGCATATAGGTGCCTTCACGCCGTGTTGTAACTACTGTAATTACGAGATACAGACTTTACCGAAGCATTCACATTCTCGTAGAATTCGTAATTACAACTTGTAAACTGGAAATTTTCTGAGAGCTACGATTTGTACCATATGACCACTGTGCCACCTGACCAGCACAGATTCATTGTTTAGGCATTGATAGTTTTGCCATAGAAATGCATAATTCCAAGTCCAAGGATGTGAACAGCTCAAATTTAAATGTCATATATTGTCATCTGTAAATTATGGTAATTATGACATGGCGTAAACACAGCACATGTCCAGGGTTGTAAACTCTAGCAAAGGCATAATGGCATAATGTTGATTACCAAAGAAAATTTAAGACTAAATTAATTATTTATTTATTTTCAAACCAGTCTCATATTAATTTATATATGGTTTGAATTTAGTGGCTAAATGCTTAAAAAGTAGATTAATTGTGTAAGTGTTTGAATCATAATATTTTTACTACTGTTGAACAAGTCTTAGAGTGACCACATTTCTACTGGTTCACCAAATTAAGTGTTCCTGAATTTCATCCCAAAAACAAGTGTTAGTGTTATTTTATCTAGCCCAAACAGGCCATTTAAAGAGCTAGTTCAATCAATTATTTTATGTACTCACACTCACACACACACACACTATGGAAGTCAATGGCTACCATCAGCTTTTTGGTTACATTCTTCAAAATATCTTCTGTGTTCAACAGCTATAAGAAATTCATACAGGTTTGGAACAACTTGAGGGTGAGTAAATGATGACAATTCCATTTGCAATTCCATTTGATGCCACTAGTGGTACAGAAATTCCACTTAAATTCCACCGATTAACTAAGACCTGAAACACATTAGACAATTTTCAAATCTTAACTGATTTTAAAAACGTGAGAGACCTTGTCTTATAATCCTCTGAATGCGCATACTAAATGATTCTACCAGACCACGAGACCGCACACTTGTTGATTGTAGGAAAGATTTCACAGTGTCATAACATCTCACAGAGACTCAGAAGATCAAATGTGACTTGAGAAGAAAAACACAAAAAGGACAATCGACTTTGTCAGCTGGCTCTCTCTAGTGTGTGTTCTGTTGTACCGTGAAAAACAGAAAAGAAAAAAAATATGGGTGATGTTCTTTCTCAGTACTCTACTTTTGTGACATGTTTGTGGCTGCCAAGTTGCAACCATAGAAGCACCCAAGATCCAGCAGGTGGCCCTTGCTCGCTCTCATTTGCTATCAGCTCGATCAAGAGTCCTTAAGATCTAACATGTTTGATATTTACAATTTGAGTTTGTGGACACTCCATCTCAATTGGGAGCAGATAAACAATTGTAATGATACAACACAATAGAGGACTTTTTTGGACAAAAAATAATTTGTGACAAGCCTCAAATCCCCCCCGATCGTTCAAGGGTCGCTATCAGCCTTAAATTTGGCCTTTAAATCTTCAAGTGTATAGCCACCCTAACTAAATGATTTTCTGTTGTAGTCATCCTTATTCCACAAATGCTGTCTATAGATTTTGCTTATTGAATTCTGAACCCATTGGACACATCCAGGTCACATCATGTTTTCTTAACTGCATATCTGAGCGTAGTGTTATGCTGAGGATTTCTTGAATTTGTTGACAGTACGGAGGACTATGAAATTGCAGGATTGCTATTTTCATATATATTTTCCTTACAGGCTTGTTTGCTATCCATTATTTCTTCCCAAAGATCAAATTAAGCTCATGACCGTTTACTGTTTATTTGGACTTGATAACGTTTGGATGACTTTCCATCCCAAGAATAGTGTCTGGCGGATGAGACCAAATAATCTCACGCATTTATTGGCAACCTCTCTTTGTCCATTCAGTTCGGTTCGCTTTAACAGAGTGTAGCTCTGTTCTCACATAGATAGATTTACAGCGACGCTGCCAAGCAGCGAACATTTCCCTCCGCAGGCATTTGAACATTATACCCAACTTTACATCTGGCAGAGTCCACAACATTCCACTAAACAATTTGATTTGAGTTATCCAATCCACACACTTCCATTTATTTCTGCGGGGTATAATATTCTGACCACAACCATCGTTTCTAAATATGTAAATATAAATTGAATTATTGCCCTGAAGAATCGGTGGTCGTTTCGGATGAATTTGTGGCCACTTCTGAAGTATCAGAATAAAGAAGTCAGCCCAGAATATCCCTCAACAGATTTTCACACCTAGCGTGTAACCCTCAGACAAGGCGTAAATATTTCACACGAGTTGGTACTAGGTGAGTCTTGAAAGTTCTCGACCTAGTTGAGGCGCTAGGCGCAACGGTGCCTGAATGTGCTTGCACTGCATTCATAAAACATACAACCTCAGCCATTCCGATCAGTTAATTGTATCACCCTTGCCTGTTGTTGTTGCCGTTACCGTTGTTGTTTAGGAGATTTCTGAGCATGCCCAGAGGACCTGCTTCTTAAGTTTGAGGTGGCTTTCAGGGGAGAGAAAGGTAGAGAGAGCTTCTGCACTTAACAGAACACTCATTATCTAGCTTCCACTAGCGGCCCTAACAGACCTGTTTGGATAGCCATTAGAGGGGAAGGTGTTCTGGGGGAAAGAGAAAATAATGAAGCCGGTTTCTCCTGATTGGCATTCCCACCAAAGCTTTCACCATTTTTGAGGGGATAACAAAGCACTGAGACCTGCGGACCGAGTACTTTCGCAGCTTATTATGCTGAGGGTTTGTGGAAGTCCTGTAACTATAGTCACTCTTCATTGTTACTGTTGTTGTCTTCAATTGTGAATCTTTGCAAACAAGTTCCATTTCATTAGCATTTGTATGGGAAATAGACAAAGTTTGAAACTGTCTGTCATAATGAGAATGACCATGAATATGTTCGTGAGCAAAGAGATATGACTTAAAGCAGAATCCACAAATGAATGATTTTAGGGAAGAAATCGATCAACCCTTGTAATTTCACTGCTGTGTAAAAAAAAGTGACATTTTCCTAAATGAAAAGATTTTACAAAGATTTTCTTTACATATGGTGAGCACCACTAATAATCTGTCTTTGGCCACCTTTAATATGTTATCTATTTCGGAGGCAATGTTACTACAGTGTTTTATGAACTTTTATCAATATTTTCAATTTTAAGATATATTTAACCAGTTCAGGCATTCCCTGGGAAGTGAATCCATGATCTTGGCACTACAAGCATTATTCCCTTCTGTCTGAGCCACAACAGAGCAGTTTGACTTATCATACGATCGTGGTTGTATCTCTCTATTAGTGCTACTGGATCTTAGCGCTGCATTCGACACTATCGAACACAACATTCTTTTAAATAGACTAGAAAATTATGTTGCCATTAATGGAAGTGCATTGGCATGGTTCAAATTATACTTATCCGACTGTCATCAATTTGATGCAGTGAATGATGAGGTGTCATGTGGATCACAAGTCCATTATGGAGCACCACAAGGCTCAATACTAGGACCGTTGCTTTTCACGTTTTACATGTTTCCCTTGGGAGAATATTATCAGGAAACATGGTGTTAGATTTCACTGTTATGCTGATGATAATCAGCTCTATATTTCTTCTTGGCAAAACGAAGCATACCAATTTGCAAAACTGAAAACGGAATGCATAGTTCATGTAAAAAAAACTGGATGACCAGTAATTTCCTACTGTTAAATTCTGAAAAATTGATTATCATGCATGTAATAACCTAGAACACTAACACTTGATGGATATTCAATTCTTTGTCATCAGTTAGGACCATTTAATGAACATTTAAGTAGCTTGGGTAATGCATATATACCAAAAATATCAGACTGGCCAATCAAGTCAAGTATTGCAGTGTGCTCAGTGATAATGTAAAGAATGAGTTTTTCAGTCTTTTAAAATCGTCAGTGCTAAGAATTTTTCAGAGTGACTTCTCTGTTGTTTCAAAGATATTTTGGTGGAGCTAATTTGAATATTTTTCCATATTATTGCATAGCACCTCTTCATAAGGTCAGCAGAGGAAAAAGTAAGTGTCCAGATGCGAATCTCTGAAATTAGCATGTCCTTCATCAGAGCGAGCAGCCCGTAAAAGAACGCGCTAGCACGCTAGCACAGGAAATTAGATGCTCTCTTGGGTCTCCACTGCCTTCTGTGGTGACTATAAAGAAAAGTCTGGAAAAACTCACTCCATAATCATGCCTAGAGCCCCAGTGGCAGTCCAAAGAAAACAACGCTGGACTGAATAACCTCATCAATTTTCCTGAGGGCTTATGAAAAAGAAAATTCCTTGCTCATTTATAAATTTGTCTCCAAGCACAGAAATAAAGGTGTTCACTGTTTCGACATGTGAAACGTGTTGATTTAAGAGGCCGTTTCACTACCTGGGAAAAATGCAGGGTCACTGCACAAGTATGTCTGATTTGTCAAAAGACAGAGTATAAAATTTCCTCAGACTGCGCTCCTGAACAAACGCCTCGAGTATATAAGATGCCTCTACAAAAGACCAAAATTCCACAATTCTTGAGGTTGTCAAGCAGGCAGATGTGTGCTTATACCTTGGAGTTACACCTGGGGCTGTGTGTCCGTGTGCAAACGTGCATCTGTGTGAGTGTTTGTGTGTGTGTGAGACAGTTGTTGTTATTGCCGGAGATAGCGCATTAAACCCATGAGAGTCATGGCATACACGCTCCATTAGCTTCATGCGGTTTGTGCTGACCTGGTAGAGGCCAGTCAGTAATACGCTCATTAATATTTCAGAGTGCTGCTCACCTGGCCACAGGCTACACGCAAGCTCCCCGCAACAGCCAGTCAAATTCACCCGCCCCTGAGAATGGGGTCTTCTCCTCCTGGACTTCACAAGCTTTAATGAGCTTGATGGATAGGCAGTATGTTATGTGTGTATACTACAAACAGACATACACAGCTGCTGCTTTCTGTAGCACTTAGAAAGCTCTACTACTCTTGCTGTTATTAGTGCTAACATGCCTGACTGTGTGTGGCTGGATTTGGGGTCTGCGTTGCCCATGTGACCCTCTGTTTGAACTCTAGTTTCACACCAAGCTGAAAAGACTTCAGTTCTTCCATATTCTGCTTCATCCTCCTCCACACTGAGTATAGAGTACTCTAGTAGAGTCTAGTCAGATTGCACTATGTATTGTACATGTGTAGTACTGCACACTGTCACCTATCTATCTATCTATCTATCTATCTATCTATCTATCTATCTATCTATCTATATATCTGTCTATCTATTTATTTATCTATCTATCTATCTATCTATCTATCTATCTGTCTATCTATCTATCTATCTATCTATCTATCTATCTATCTATCTATCTATCTATCTG